>JANRGW010044479.1:19031-34250 GCA_024733675.1 Psilopsiagon aymara
TATATTGAAAATGTGGGATCTGAGCATGACATGAATGGCATGGAATAAGGGGTGGATACTGTCCCAGGTTCAGCAGTAGCAGTCATTTTTCCCTTAGTAGCTGGTGCAGTGCTGTGTTTTTGACTTTCAGCCTGGAAACAGCGCTGATAACACCGATAAGTTTAGTTGCTGCTCAGTAGTGTTTGGTCTGACTAAGGACTTTCTGAGTCTTATGCTCTGCCAGGGAGGAGGGGAATCTGGGAGGAAGAAGAGACAGGACACCTGACCCATACTAACCAAAGAGGCATTCCGTACCTCTTAAACCACAACATATACTTAGAACATTGTTGGGTGAATCAATTTGTCAAAAAAGACATCAAAGGTCTGTATTGTTTTTTTTTTCAACTGGAAGAACATCTATTTTCTTACAAATTACTAAGCCATGGATTATTAGCATTTTTGGTATCGTAATTCCATTGTCTCTCACTGAGTTTCAGTAAGTGTTTCCTTTTCATAGACTTTTCATTCTGTCTATTTCTTCCAGGCCTCTAATTAGTCATTGTTATGGTGTATATCCCTAAGGACTGCATATTGGAGGTATTTATATTTTATAGCCTCCAAAATTCACAAGTTTTAAGAAAAAATAATCAAAAAATGTAAGTAAAACAAAAGAAACTCAGAAGTTTCTGAGACAGCTACAGAGACTATTTTCTATGCAACAGTGCTGCCATTCTATTACTGTCACAGTTAAAGCATACAAAACCTAATACCTATTGCTATAGCATGGAGAAAAACAATTACTCTGAGAATCTTGTGCTAAAAATCAGAGACTAATAAATAGCTAAAGATATTTTTCCACCTCTGTATTAGGAAAAAATTGTTGCATCTGTGCAATCTTCCAAACACAGTTATATCATATTGTAAAAACTGACAAAATTCAAAAAAACACCCCCAACCAACCTTATTGAAGCAAATATATAAGGCACATAAATCAGTTTTAGACAGTCTGAAAATACACATTTACAGTCCATGGAAATGAACCACTGCATGGTACTCACAGTTAAAAAAAAATGGTGTAAAGGTGTGAAATGGTTTCAATAGGGAGGCAATTGTCTGAAATCATATAAAATATGTCCTGTAGCAGAATAAAGAAAGCAAAGCCTTTTCTGTCACTTGGCATTGTCACTTCTTGAATAGACAATAAAAATGTTTCTAAGATCTGCCAGTTTCCTTAAAGATGAGTTAGGGCTTCAATCCATTACGGGTCTTGGTCTGACACTGGTTTTTTTATTATTATTTATTCACCATAACACTATTTTAAGCAGGTAATAATTATTTTGACTAATTTATTATAAGTGGCGATGGCTTCTGTCAGTTTCCATTAATCAATGACAAAATGTAAAATTTGCCGTTTTCACTATGATCAACCTATTACATGTCTCTCTTCTCCAGGTTTAATATAACGTGTGACTAACTGATCTTTTTTGTTTTAATGACAATAACAATTACATTTATTTGACACATAATTTTTATTTTACAGGATGTCCTTAACAGAAATAGTGGATATTAGCATTGCCCTAAGTTAGTAGAAAAAATAATGTAAAATGATGTGAGCATGAGAAAGGAAGGAGAGTAATATCCTAAAGGTAGGGTTCTTAAATGCCAAGCGCCCTTTCTCAGCCGCAACAATTCATTCTGAAAATGGCCTATCAAAAAGGCTTAGAGGGAGCAGTTTAATTACTGTTCCTTTGACATATGTAATATATTTTCAGAAGCAGGCCCATACATTTATTTAAGGCCAAATGTTGCACAACAAAACTGTCCTCAGAGGTATTTCATTCTACCATCCTATTTTTTTTCTGCTTGTCTTATGCTGTTATTTTTTTCAATAACTCTGTCATTTCTAGAAACATTTTAAAATGAGTCTTAAATCATGTTCTCTTTTAAGAGTACATAAGCTACCTGAGCAGGGTATGAGAAAAAAACTGTGTAATCAAAAGCTTTCATATTTTTTTCCATAAGAAGACATATCTCACCCTGAACTCAGATTAAAAAAAAAAAAAAAAAAAAAAAAAGAAGAAATCCTCTCTTGGATATGTGCAGATCTGAAAGGAAGTCCAACATACTTCCCCACATATACTTCTTCCCTGTCCCCCTGCCCTCCCTCAGGAATTACAGCAATACATTGACTGCTTCTTTAGTTTTCCAAGGTTAAAAAGAAACGTAAAGCAAGCTGAAAGGAAGTACTGTTAAACAGTCAGCGTAGACCGAAGTCCTGAAGGTGATGAACATTTCCAGAGAAGATCCAACTGGCACAAGCCAATTTCAGCAATAGATCTGTGTAGATCTGCAGAAGGAATACATCTTCAAGAACTTTCTGCAAACCACTGCATGTTCAGTTATCCATGCTCAAGAATGGAATTGGTGAACCTGTGGATTTGGACAAATTGTTGTGGCAAAACCAGATTAAAGTGAGTATTTAGGAAGTTTATTCAGAAGCTAAGTTTAAAAAAGAATAGATTAGACAGGTATTTTCTGCCCTCCCTGAAACTGGTAATGATAAAATTATCGCAAACAAAATTTGGTGCATTGTCCCTAGCAAACATGCAGATGCTCCTATGCTTAATCCTCACAGCTATTTCTGTGGATTTATTCATACTTACAAATTCTATGTATCATATGGTGGTACAAACACATTTGCTTTATCAGCCTCTGTATGAAGGTGAAATTTGTCTCCAAAGCTGGAAAATTCATCACTTCTGAGAAGCATGGTACTGTCTCAGCATTCTCTGTGTGTAGAAAAAAAACACATCTAAATAGACTGGTTTTATATTAACTTACCCTGAAAACCAGAGCCATGTTCCCAGTATTTAGAACTACATTCAGTGATACTTACATGTGAATAGGTTTTATACTGTATTTGCAAAACCTATGGGGAAAAAAAAGAAAAAGAAAAAAAAAGAAAAAGAAGGAAAGAAACAAGCAAACAAACCAACCAGGCTCTATTGTAGCTCTTTCCTGCATTCAGATTTGCAGAATTTAATTAATTGGATTTTTTGCTAAATTAAACCCAATATAATAATTTAATAGTATTTTAAAATTTAATTTAATCTTTGAAAAAGAAACAGATATACTTATGTTCTGAATTTAAAAATGAGTTATGGGATTGTTTTCAAATAATAAAAACTTAAGACAGCTGAAAGACAGATTTTCAGTTTGGTGCAAACAAGGGACAGTTAATATCCATTTCATCTTTTCCTACATCCAGGGGAATATAATATAATTTTCTTTCTCTCTGACCTGCCTATCACACGAAGAAAAAACTGCTTTTTTGTTGTGCTTTTCTTTTTCCAGATGTGTGTGATGATTAATCACCCTATGTGTCTAGACCCCATGGTAATCTGTGTCCCTGTTTCTGTCTCTACATTCATCGTTGGCATCATGTGTTTGGTTTTAATACAGTCCGATTGATTTGTTTGCAGCTACAACACTGTTTTCATTCTTTTCCCCTCTGAAATATCTTTATAGAGCAAATACAAACTTGCCCGTATTCTCAGGCTGTGTAAAATTGATTTGTGAGAGCAGATTGCAAAACTTAAGTGTATGGTAATACACAGCACAGATCCACAATGCCTGCATTAAAGATGGTAGAGTGGAGTTAAGAAGGACATAACTTTTTAGGACTTTTCAAAAATTTACATCACCTTTACTCATTTTCATCCCTTTTGTCATGAAATAAATGAGAAACGAAATAGCTTTGTAAAGTATAAATAAAAGAGTCTGTATTGATTCCCATTACGTTGTCCCCCTTCTCTCCCTTTCTCTCTCCTCCTCCCCTCCACGGAGGGAGTAAGTGAGGAAAATTACTGAGAAAGTGAGGAAAATTAGACCCATAACTGGATACTCCAATAATTCGCACTCAGGAAAACAACAGTTAGATGAGGTGAAAATCATGATAAAATACCTCCAGGTTTTTCATTTTAAAATGGTATTGAGTGACCTTTTAATCTGTTTGGGAGAAGGGTGTCAAAGCATCTGAAGGGCCAATCTAAAATTTCTCTTAATTTGGGGTAGATTTTTTATTGTCTTGATCACAACAACTTGCTCCTAGCTTTGGTTGGTTCTTTACAAGTTGCAAACTGGAAGATGTACATCCCTGGTCTATTTAGTGCCCTCAGGGCTTACAACAGTAGCCATGTTAATGAGGTGCTCAGTCTTAAAGGAAAAGAATCTTAGAAAAACTGGACAATCATATAGCATTTCATTCTTATATGCATTTGATGAGACTGAAGAATGCAACAAAATTCTGACCATTTTTTCTGGTATGCCTTAGGAATAATATGTGAAATTGAATTCACAGGCACATCTAAGCCTAAAATTAGTCTCATACTTAAACTTCTACTGATTAACAAGGACACAATGGCTGTTTCTAAGAATCCTGAGATTCAGGGGCCAATTTCTCTCCCCATGCTCTTCTAGTAATATCTAGATTAGAACAGCTTTCTTTATAAGCACTACTATTTTCTTCAGATTATTTATTATTCAGGGCTTCAATACTGTTCCTTCTGCCAAGGACTTCAGAGGAGCCTGTAGGTGATTAAAAACAAAAAATAAAGCATTTTATCAAGTATGTGGGTAATTCTGGGACTAGGAACTGAAACCCTTTTCAGTATCTCAGCTTCTACATATTCGAATGCAACTAATATCGCTATTGATTTGAAGCAATTTGTTCATAATCTTTTCAGCACTTAATTACTTCCCTGCTTTTAACAATGTTTGTCTTGTTTTCTCTGAGCTATCTCTTTTTTTACTTTTTGTTTGTTTGGTTTTCTATTGGAAATATTGCTATGCTGTAGAAATGTAGTACATTGTAAATTATTTTTTGATACCCTAATGTATTGCAGAAAAAAATAATTCATAAATTATATATATATATATGGTCAAGGATATTAGAAATAAAGAATCTGCCTAATTATTCTGTAAAAATGGTGAGTAGTCCCAACATTTATTTCAATGTAATCAAAAGGTTAGACTTGTATCAGCTAATTTCTGCACAGCATTTTGAATAACTAATGTAAACATTATTTCACTGTTTAGAAATACAGAGAATGGTGCTCTTCAAACACCTACAATCCAAAGTAGATTTCCTTGAAAAAAAAGAAAAAACAAAACAGACAGTGAGCTGCCTGTTCTAATGAATTTGTTGGTAATTATAGTTAAAAAGATGAGACTGTAATTGCACTTTGGGGTTTCAGAGTGTTGAAGGATTAGCTTCAGCAGAACACATTCTGAAGAAAGGCTAGAAATAAACTTCCTCTTGTAGGACTAAAGACAATTCTGAAGTGACCTGAGTTTTACAAATTATGAAAGCTATTGCTGCAGCTAATTGAATCGATCTCTAACAAGGAAAGAACATAGAACAAATAAAAAAGTTCTTTTCTATACCTGAGAAGGGTATAAACTGGTTGTGCAAACTTTCTTCGCCCAGCTGAACAGTAGAAATTGTCGCTCTACCAGTTTCTTCACCATTCACTCTCATCTTGGAAGGCCAAGCCCCTTTTCAGAAAACTCAGTTTTACAGTTAAAAGTACTGCAGAAAAAGACCCTGGGTAGGATAGAGGGATGGTAAAGAGTTATACAGAGACACATAGTGACTTGGTAATGACACAAACAGGATGGGTTTTCCTGTACTTGAAATTGTCTATGGTTTAATCTTTTATCAAGAAATCATGTTTCATTTTCTTTTCCCACTGATTATTTTCATCATTATAAGCAAGTTTTATCACAAAAATCCTAGTAAAGAGATATTACAGAGTAATTTATAACACTGCAGACTATAGGATGATTTGTCCTTCTTCACATCTATAAACCAGAATATGGAAGGCAGAAGGACTATCTGTGAGGGAAATGCGTCAATGGGATTTGGAACTAACTTGTATCTTCAATGTTCTTCCGATCTTACCTTGTCCAAGCAGTTGTCATTTCCTTCTGTTGTACAGAAAAATTTTGCTTCAGATGTTTTCTTATGTGAATTCAGTATATTAAAGCACACTAAACGTTATGAATTCTTGGGAGGCTAGAAAATTGTTTCAACTTAATTTGTATCAAAGTTTGAAAGACATAGAAAAATGAGAATTTGAAGGCAAATTAGGAGAAAAAAAAATACTTCCCCCTTGAAGGCATCACTTCATCTACCTCTTCTCTGCTTAAGATTTCAATGTCATCTCCTCAGCTATCTATTATTACCATGTAATCACAATTAGTAATCACTGATTGGTCAGTGGGCACCAAGTCAAGCCATTCCACTGCCTTACCACCCTTACACTAAAGAATATCTTACTCATATCCAATCTAAACTTCCCCTGTTTAAGTCTAAACCCGTTACTCCTTGTCCTCTCACTACAGTCCCTAATGAAGAGTCGCTCCCCTGCATCCCTATAGCCACCCTTCAGAAACTGGAAGGCTGCTATGAGGTCCCCATGAAGACTTCTCTTCTCCAGGATGAACAGCTCCAACTTTCTCAGCCTATCTTCATATGGGAGGTGCTCCAGTCCCATGATCATCCTTGTGGCCCTCCTCTGCACTTATTCCAACAGTTCCATGTCCTTTTTATATTGAGGACACCAGAACTGCACACAATACTGCAAGTGAGGTCTTACGAGAGCAGAGTAGAGGGGCAGGATCACCTCCTTCGACCTACTGGTCACACTCCTTTTGATGCAGCCCAGGATATGCTTGGCTTTTGGGGCTGCAAGAGCACACTGCTGGCTCATGTTCATTTTTCCATCAACCAACACCCTCAAGTCCTCCTTCGCAGGGCTGCTCTGAATCTCTTCTCTGCCCAACCTGTAGCTGTGCCTGGGATTGCTCCGACCCAGGTGTAGGACCTTGCACTTGGCATAATTAAACTTCATCAGGTTGGCATCAGCCCACATCACAAGTGTGTCAAGGTCCCTCTGGATGCCATTTCTTCCCTCCAGTATATCCACCGAACCACCCAGCTTGGTGTCATTGGCAAAATTGCTGGGGGCGCACTCAATCCCACTGTCCATGTCATCGACAAAGATGTCAAACAAGACTGGTCCCAACACCAATCCCTTAGGGACATCACTTGTTACTGGTCTGCTGCTGGACATTGAACCATTGACCACAACACTTTGCGTGTGGCTATCCAGTTCTTTATCCACCAGATGGTCCATCTATCAAACTGATGTCTCTCCAATTTAGAGACAAGGATGTCATGTAAGACAGTGTCAAATGCTTTGCACAAGACCATGTAGATGACATCAACTGCTCTCCCCCTGTCCATCAGTTCCGTATCCCCATCATAGAAGACCACCAGATTGGTCAGGCAGGATTTCCCCTCGGTGAAGCCATGCTGGCTGTCACCAAGCACTTTGTTTTTCATGTGCCTTAGCATGCCTTCCAGGAGACTCTGTTACAAGATTTTTCCAGGCACAGGGGTGAGGCTGACTGGTCTGTAATTCCCTGGGTCATCCATTTTCCCCTTCTTGAAAATGAGGGTTGCATTTCCCTTTTTGCAGTCATCGGGAACTTTGCCTAATTGCCATGATTTTTCAAATATAATGTACAGCAGCTTAGCAACTTCATTTGCCAGCTCCTTCAGGACTTGCAGATGAATTGCATCAGGTCCCATGGACTTGTGCACATTCAGGTTCTTAAGATGGTCTTGAACCAGATCCTCTCATACAGTGGGCCTAAGGTCTTTATCTTAACAGTCCGTGTGTCTGCCTTCCAAGACTTGGGTGGTGTGGTCAGAGCATTTGCCAGTGAAGACTGAGGCAAAGAAGAATATTCTTTCTGTATTTGGTTTTTCATGATACTTCTCAGAAGAAATCCAAAAGTGATTATCAGTTAGTTAATTAATAAGGGTTACTCAGAGAGTTTCTCATGGTATAAAGGTAAACATTAAATAAATGTAATTATATTTACCCACAGCTGTCAAATTTGTTCTCTGATTAAATGTTTATTTAAGCTATAGTTCCACCTCTTTGTGACAATAACTGAAAAGTTTATCAGGAAATCTGATAATTACCTGAAATTTGAAAGCCCTATTGATTTCCAAATATTATTATTATTCCTTTGGTTTTGGTGGTTTCTTTGTGAGTTTGCTTTGGTTTTGGTTTTGGTTTTCTTTTAAGGAGTCGGAAGTATGAAATGAAAATTAATACTATCAGTGTCATAGAATCACTGTGTTTCTTAGTGAATTCTTCTTAAAAAAATTCTCCTACGGAAATTATAAGTCACATGGTTCTGAGATACAGTATTTTTTTTCCCATAATCCAGTTACAAACAATTTCTTTGTGCCTGAGTAATGCAAAATATTGATAACAATGCCTTACCAATTCACTGAAGAAACAGGAATTAAAATGCTATCATACTGAACTGACAAAGTAATGATTGTTTAATTATCACTTAGATGATGCACATTCCATTTTTATGTGGAAAGAACAATTATCTTTGAAGAACAGATTGCTGAAAGTAGAATTACCTTTTTCAGTGAAATTGACAATTTTTTTTCAGGAGTTGAACATGAGTGAAAAGTATGTGCTAGTCTAATTTTGCAGACTTCCTGTGTAGCCCATCAAACCACTTTTATAAAAGGAGACGATAATTTACTAATGATCTTCTGAGTATGGCAATAAGCAGCAGTTATGGGAAGTTTTGTAAGGAAATAATGCAAAAGTCAGTCTGAAAAACAATATGACATGTCATAGTATTTTTTCGGTTTATTTAGTAAAAGTTATAATCAAACAAGTAGTTAAAACTATAAAAATGCAGTCCTGAATGAGCTACTGTAACTGCCAGTGGTAACTTCAGAGGGTGACACAGTTTCCCAAGGAGCACCGAAGATAAGATAAAAAAATTTTAATGGGTTTTTAGACTTTCTATAATTCGCACTAATTACTTTTACTTCAAAGGAACAACGTGATTGTTTTCAAAAAATGAAAGGTTTCAGTGACTTTGAATATTTGCAGAATATTTCAAAAAAGAGAAAGTTACTAGCCAGTCAATAATTTTTTTGAGGTTTTATTTCAACTCCCTCTTCATAGAATGGAAACCAGGAATTTAGACACTTTGAAACAGCTACAGACAGAGTTAAACTATTTAGTCTACCATCTTAGAAGATGGTTTCACTTTGCTGGGAAAAAAAAAGAAATAAAACCTGGAGGTGATTTTAAAACCAGGCCTGGTTATGCACTAAGATGAAGAACACCCAAAAGCTCTATCAAGGATAAATTTTTACACATAAAGGTGTCCAAAAAAAGAAACTGTTATTCTGACTGTTATCACTATCTGCCTTCCTTGAGGTTGTGGTTTCACCTTAGCTCCTAATGTAGTATTACATTAAAAAAAAAAAAATAAAAATTTGTTGGTTTTGTGCTGTTCTTTTCATTAGAGCATGAGTATCCATGGAAATACCACGTCATCAAATATTTCTGTTCTTTTGCTTCTTCCTTCAGGCAGTACTTTTCATTATCATCCAGATGATTGTTTGGAAAGTTGTAATATGGATTTCATCTCTGACTGACTAAAACCCTGCTCATATGATACTATTTCCTAGAGCCAGGATTTAATCAGAGTGACTTGATAAATGTCTACTTCAGAGTTCTTTCTCATGAGAAATGTTTTGCAGTGATTGCAAGACCATTTCATACATATTTGCACAACCGAATGAATTGTATTGATTAGCAACACTTAATACCTGTTCAAGCAACCATTTCAATGGACATTTTAATTTTCTAATTTTAAATAATTTATATTTGAATACTCAAGTCAATAGCCAAGCATATTGGCAGTACATATTATCTTTTGCCTCAGTTTAGAATACTGAACTATTTCAAGACATGCTGCCTCTTGGAATTGAAATTGGTATCACCAGCTTTCTAATAAATATTCAACCATGGAGACAAAGCATTTTCTCAAACCTGCAGGGTCCCTGGTGTGCTGAATGCTTTATATAACTATGTCTGAATACACTGAAACTTTGTCATGCTGAATATTATCAAGGAATTCAGTTTACATTTGAACTATGACTGTTTCAATGAGTTTTTCTAGATGCTTAGGTTCATTTATTCCATCAATTAGCAAATATAACATTCAACTATGTCAGTTTCAGTAATTTCAGCACATAAGGCAAATGCAAATCATGTTACATATATCAAAAAGACTCTAAACCCAGGACTTCATTATCTTTCTCCAGCTAAGTGGTGACTGCAAAATTAAGCCATGGATAAGGTATGCTAAAACCAAACTGGCATGAGTCAAACATAGCACTCAATGCCACTGGAATTAAACTAAACACTGAGAGCAATTTACAGTGGCAGCAAATGAAGCAAACTCTTAGACTTACAAAACTTCAAAAATCTGTGTTCACCCTCTTAATTGTGAATAATTATAAGAAAATATTTACTATATTAAAAACTTCCAAAACTCACATGGTCTTATATGCTACTTGTCACATCCCAGACTAGGTACCAATCTCTAAACAAATTCTTACGTGTTTTGGGATACTCTCACTCTCTCATTTAAAATATTTCTGTTTTGTTCAGTTCTATTTTGCTGTGTTTCAATGCTTGTATGGGCATGGAAATGTAGAAAACCTGCCAAGTATCCTAAATCCAAGGCCATGGTGTCATTCTACTGCCTTTCCTTTGATAGCACTATGTATTAGCATTCCCAAGATAGAAGAAAAGGTTCGAACATGATAAGACAGGAGGATATTTTTCTCTGGGTACTCAGGAGTTGTATGAGACAAAAGTAGATATTCTGAACTGCTTGTGTGTAATGCAAAAAGTTTTTTTAGTGAATCCCTAGCATTGTCAACAATGTTACACTAAAGCTGATTTTTCAGTAATCAGACCAGCAGCAGCAAAGTGGACGTCTCATTCACTGGTGGGTAGTCATGGCAACACGGAGCTGACTCTCAGTGAGGACTATGTAGAGCAATAGTGACAAAGCTGATGTCACAACCCTTGTCCTCTGTTAGGCAATTTCTGATTTGGATGTGAGCAGGTTATGGAAATGGTGTACCACATGGCAGCAGTATGCAATTGGGTCTGTGACTTGGGATCTTTCAGGAACAGGGCCATGATGGGCATAAACATCAGCGGTTACACATGGATACCCCAAACACACCAAATAATTTCATGTTCATAAGGAAGCTGAGCCCTAGCAAGCATTCTTGTTCTCTGAAAAAGTCTTTTGGCAGGAAGGCAATGCATGCCATTATTTCTCTTTATTCTGTAGAAAGATAGTATTCTCTTGGTTTAGATCACAAGGTAAGGTATTAGTATAATTGCTACCATAATACTTCTTTTTTGCCTTTTTATTAGTCACAAAATCACATGGAAGCCAGTTAAAAGACTGTGGACATATATGTTACATTAACTAAATTGTTACTCATGTTTAATCATTCTCTACAAAACAGAACACATTAAAACTTTATTAATGAATTAACTTTTCTGTTAGTAAAAGCTGTGTACTGTGTTGCTGCAAGATGAGCTCCCATCCTTCATAATAGAACTGGGGATCTCACTCTATAAGCATCTGATAATTATGTGTGTATAGAGCAGAACAGTGAAAAATGCATGCTGATTGGACAGGCAGGTAAAATCAGTATTTTTAATATGCATCCAATAGGTGGCAAGTAGAAAAGGAAGAAGGCAGAGCTCCGTCTTACATCCTTTCTTTCACTTACCTTACTGAATAATCCATGAAAGCAGCCCCAACCATTGAAGCCTCTCTGAAAGTTGTGAAGCCTTGCTTTCAAAAATGGAGCAGAGCTCATTCTCTTCTTCCAAAATATAGCAGGTCACGTTGTCACCTTCTTACACAGTGATTATACCAGTTATGAAGAAGGAGATTCATACCCAGTTGCCTGCTTGAGCAAGTAGGTCACAAACCTCAAATTTCACCTCCTGGGAGACTGTGACACAGAAGCCACTGCGAGACTTTCTGAATGCAAGAATGTAAGACATGTCCAGTGTCTTCTGGGAAAATTTTATCACTGTGCAACAAAGAAAAGAATTCGTCCTTCACTGAAGATAGTCTTGAATAGGGAGAAAAGGGGCATGGGAAAGGCTGTCAGATGACCATGCCACTTACTGGTCAAGGCACTTGGAAAAGACAGGGAGAATTTAGCGTCTGGAATGATTTTTCGCTTTGGAATGAAACCATGACTGCAGATGGGGGCTGACATTTATGTGTGAAAGGAAGCCAGTCCTTTCAGTGAGTCTTTAGTGAGCTTTGTGCCTACTTATCCAGTATGAAACTGACATAGCTTTCTCGAGGGCAGTTAAAGACAGGGACACATCACACCCGAGTGCTGGCCTGAGCTAGCCACTCCATGTTCTGTGCCTGCCAGGATAGATTTAACTCCATGCTGCATGAGCATGAACAGAAGATGTCTGGGGTGTCTCTGGGGTGGAAAGAGTCATGTTGCCTGCAAAGATATTTAAATTGCATTTTAATTTAACAGGTTAATGTACACCATATGGAGCTTTACAAGAGTGCCTTCACTCTTCAATCAATTAGAAATGTTGATATTTTTGACACTAAAATACATTAAGGAGAAACGCTCCACCTTCTTGTGTAGCCCTGGAGTGGGGAGAGCCAAAATCTTATTATTGTTATCTTGCAGGTATTTCAGCTAATTTAAATGTAATGTGTGGCACCTAACCTAAAGTATCTGGTTCTGCTGCAGAGCAGGCACATTTCAATCTTATGCTCTCCACTGAGGAGACTTTCCGGTAAAGTAAAAGTGTCAAAAAAGCAAATAGAAAAAAAACCCAAACTGTTTCCTGCCTGAGAGTAAGAAATCATTAATTCCTGCTGTTGGAGCCCCTTAAATTGTATCGTATAAAGTTATGCAGGAGTTTAGTATCTGCACCTTTGTTTCATGATTCAGGTGATTAGAACATCAGTTTTGGATCTCATTATCATTTGGGTCATCTTTACCACTTTTAGCTTGTTTCCATTTCTTCCATCATACTAAATTATTAAAAATCCCCTCTGAGTCTTCATTAAATGACTTCCATTCAAATTGGCCTCTATAGGTTAATGAGGGCTCTAAACACGCTACAAATGCACCTAGAGTTCATAGGCTGTTGATTTATTATTTTCCCATGACAGAACACTGCACTAAAAGCTATTTCCTTTCATTTATCTGATGCACTGTGTTCACAGTCATTATGCAAAATACAGCAATATGTACTCTCTGAAATTAGAGATATTTCTTCATTTCCAGTTATGCATGAACGTGCACTTGTATTAGGAACACTATGGGATTCATTTTGAAGGTCTTAGAATTATGATGTACAGTGGTGAAACAGTCTGCAATCCCATAAGCTATTATTTCCATTGGAGATATGGCTTATGGCCATGAAAACTCTTGGGACAAAACTGACTATGGGAGTGAAATTTAAATTGTGCCACCATGGCATATGCTGCACCTAGACGTCTGCACATCTTACTTATAGTAGACAAAAAGACTATCAAGTAACAAAACAATGAGTAAAGCAGAAGTGTGCCAAAGTTTCTCTCTTTTTTCATTGATTAAGACAGAATCAATCAATAACATGTCCTCAGTTTTAAATATTTATATTAGACTTTTTCTGAAAAGAAGGTGTGTGCATCATTTCCCTCAGGAAGCATGACACAATTAAGGAGCTGAGATTAAAAGAAGTGTTTTCTGAAAACTTTGATACTTTAATTATACTATGCCATGGTTTTAATAGAACTTTTCTACATTTATCAGACCACTCTTTACATTTTAGAGTTATTATTTGGCATTCAAATTAATAATCTTCCTTATCTTGATGAAATGTCATATATAACTTCTACAGCCACCCATCTGCCTTTCTGAAATTCTTCTAAAAAATTTCCTATGTAAAAATGTAATATTTGTTTGTAGCTGTTTTAAGGCCTTATGTAGAGTTCTTACTAAGACTTTTTATATCCCATATGAGTGAGGTTTTTTTCTTTAATTGGACGTCTAACATCTAGTTCTGGTTCTACATTCACTTATACCCTTTGAGTAACTAAAAGGACTACTGTTTTGATCAATTAAGTCAAGATTAGATCATTGAGAAGTCACCGACATAAAGTTGTACTATTCTAAGTTTCTTTTACACATTTTCAAGACAATCAGTATGTCCTTGCATGTTTTAGTTATATACTAAAGACTCAGAAATCATAGCTGCTGCTATGTGTTGACAGTTGTCTATAAGGGTTTTTTTTTTACTTAGGGAGACGTGGTTAGTTTTTTTTAGAACCCACAGGTGTCCCAAGTTTAGTGATTACAATACTTTAAACTGTCACGTGAACTCCTTTTTCATGTGTATTTTTAGTAACTTATATGAACATTTTGGTACAAGTCATTAAAAGAAATCAATTTTTATTCTACTACTGAAGTAGAGGGTCTACATAGATGTACTTATTTTATGTGTTTGTATGTTCAGTCACCAAAGAATTTAAGCTGAGTGCTCTTTTTATGTCTAAATTTCATGTAAGTTTCTCTGAGTATGTTTTCTCCCATACTCAGTGGAAAGAAGCCCAACTTTAACAAAATAGCATAAACCTGGACGGGGTATCTAGAGTTCTACATTGGAATAACAGCATATAAGGCTTGAGATTTGAAAGCTGTGAGTTGTACTGGGGCAGAAAGATCTCCCTGAATGCAGAGTTTCCTTCTACTCTTTTTTTTTTTTTTTTTTTATCCTGTGTTCTTGGAAGAGTCACCCAATCCCTCTGTGCCAAGTGACCTTATTTTTATTCCAGATCTCTCTTTTCACTGCATTTCTTTTCACTGATCTCCTTAACTCAGTAACTATGGTATGGGCTGAAATATTCTGTACATCATAACCACTGTCGTGGCTGTCGTGGTTTAGGCCATAAATCAGCCATGCAGTTTGCTACATGGAGAACTGAAAGAATGCAACTCCCACAGGTTGAAATAAGAACAGTTTAGTAACTAAGGTATAACACAAACCACTACTGCTGCTACTAGTAATAACAGTGACAAGAGAAATACAAGGGAAGAGAATACAACAGCTCACCACATATATCCAGCCTGACCAAGCCATGCACCCCCACTCTTCTGGGTCTCTGCTCTCTGCTTCTGCATCCTGGGTATGATGTTCTGTGGTATGGAATACCTCTTTGGTCAGTTTGGGTCAGGTGCCCTGTCTCTGCTTCCTCCTGGCTTCCCCTCCTCCC
>JANRGW010044482.1:0-22697 GCA_024733675.1 Psilopsiagon aymara
GGTCAGGCTGGGTATTGGTCGGCAGGTGGTGAGCAGTTGTATTCTCTTCCCTTGTTATTTCCCTTATCATTATTATTACTGGTGGCAGCAGCAGTGGTTTTTGTTATACCTCAGTTACTGGACTGCTCTTATCTCAACCTGTGGGAGTTACATTCTTTCAATTCTCCTCCCCATCCTTCTGGGAGCTGGGGGAGGAAGGTAGGGGAGTGAGCGAGCAGCTGCATGGTTCTGAGTTATTGGCTGGGCTTAAACCACAATTCAGTGAGGAACAATTGTGTATCCTCCCCTCAGATGCAGACATCTGTGTCCAGGAATGACTACACAAGCATCAGCATGTCCTCTGAACATCATGATTTCCTGGAGCCAGTTGAACCATCCCCTCCAAATCAGGAGAATCGTCACTGTTGCAGATTCACTGTTGTAAAAACTACACAGAAAGATCCAAATGTGAGTACTAGGGCTGCCCCAGAATAAAAGTTATGTGAGGTGAGAATTACATTTCTAAGTGAAGTCAACTACCCTGGGGTGTTTGACTGAGCAATGTGCAAGAGCAAGATAAAAGTAAGACTTTAAGAACATGTTGGTTTCCTGCTTTTGAAGTGTATTTGTGCATTCTGCCGGCACAGGCAATCGTAGGTGATTTTAGAAGGCTGTATTTTAATTCCTACTCATGTTTCAAATGCAATTTATTCTAAAAAAAAAAAAAAAAAAATCAATTTTAACAGGCTCAAAATACTGGATCCTAGTCCCAGTGATATCTGGGCAAATTTCGCCAATCATGTCACAGGAACAGATTAACTGGAGAGGGAAAGACAGAAGTCAGATCTGTAATCCTGCCACCTTCAAATTCAACACTGTCAAAAGAGCACATGCTCTGCAACACGTAACAGGCCAGCATGGTACAGAATCCCCTTCACTAGGAATACACCCGTAACTACTGGAGTAGCCCAAAAGCCATCACTGATCTGCCTTCACTAGTAGGTTCATGGCCATAATTTAAATGGAGTCAGTCCTCAGCTATAAAATTCAAAAAAGGTGAATGCATCCTGGCATAACCATGTCCCCCCATGTGAACCAGTTTGTAAGAGACTTTCCCACAGAAAGGGGTCATCTTCACAACAGAAAGCAGGAGCCGTGGTCCTTCATCTACCAAAAGAAAACCAAGATAAAGCAATCCATCCTATCACACACCAAGCCTGTGGAAGATCACAACCTGAAAAGATGTTTCTTCTGTCCCTTCTAATACCTTAACTTAAAAGCAGCTGAGTGGCAGTTCTTAGAGAGGTTAAAAAAAAAAAAAAAAAAACCACCCCAAAACCAAACAGACTTAATGCCTGTGTAAATTCATGTCCATTAGTTTTCTTTCTGAAGGAAAAACGTGCTTGTAAGAACCTTCACTGTCTACCTCCTTCCCAGTGTAAAAGGCTATGCACTTTCTTACTCAAAATAGGAAAATGTGCTCTATCCTCATACAAAGATATGCTCAGACTGAGAGGAAATACACCATTTGATGTAAATCTTCAGAAGGAAAAGCAAATGGTCCCTATGGAGAGATAACCCCTTCTTCTATCTGCATCTGTCAAGTTTGACTCATGACAGAATTATGACCCCAAAATAACATTTTAATAAGTGTTTACATGATACCACTCCCCGAAGACTAGGCTGATAAAATTCCCCCTCAGAACTAATTATGCTTCAAGACAAGGCCACCCTCGGCGGATGCAGCAGTGATAAACAAGACAGCGCTAGACCCTTCTCTAGCAGGCGCTGGGCTCCTCCTTGTGGATGTCGTCGCAAAATTGCGTCCTCCGCACGTGAAAAGACAAAAGAAACTGAAGTCATGTGTCAACATGCCCGGAGTTTTTACTACCTACATTAGTTACATTAAAAATATGTGGGCATATCAGCATGTCTCCCTTTCTTCTTCCACTCTTCTCCCTAATGGGACAAGGAAGGATAGATCAGCTAAATGATCTCCGTGGAATTTTTCCTTACTGTGGGTTCAGGATCAGAGCATTGCAAAGGTAATGCTGCTTGGTATTATCACCTTTTGTTACACAGGCTGTGAAGCGGACAAGACCAGACAGTACATTTTCAGGTGTACAGATGGGAAGAGAAAACATGTGGAGACACATACCTGAAGATCTGAGGAAGGTAAAATGTCTTGGCGTTCTACATTCCAACCTATGCATTTCAGACCAATTCCTATCTGCCCCAGACCATGTGAGCAGCAATGAAGCAGAACAAAAGTGAATGGAGATTTCAAATATTGCCAGTTTCATCTTAGTGTCCAAAACAGAAGGTTTCTACTGCTGGCAGAAGCTCTTCAACTTGGCAGAGACAGTGCCAGTATCAATAGAGGTGCAGTTCAGATTTTGAAATCCCCATATCAAGCCTCAGACTACAGCTACTAGTAAATATTCCCACAGTAATCCTGAAAACAGTGGGCATCTCAAGCACATCTCTCTGAGCTCTCTAGCACACAACCTTTCTCAAAGCAGTGGTTTAGAGCCACAGAATAGTCTACTGTTGCATGATTATTCACTGGAGCATCAAACACTTCAGGGGATGTGTTCAAGGAATGAAAATTGCTGAAGAGATCAGTCCTCCCACAGTCAATCAAACCATATAATACATTCAAGAAAAGCACCAGTTAGATTTCTCTTGCCTGCACTGTGCCTATCGAAAGTTCTTGTAGACCTTCCTGTTCTGATGCAAGACATACTTTCCAGCTAGAATGCATGCCTAATGTATTTGCTCTTTCACTACCATGGTTCTTCAGCTTCTCCCTCCTCTTCTCCCCTTGTCATTGTCACCCCTAAGCACTCAGTCTCCCAGCCTTCATTCTGCCGATTAAACAAGAATAGTTGTTATAGTCTTTTCTTGTATCTTACATCTCCAGAGACCTATGGCTGTGCTAACACCTGTCCGGGTCTGAGGTTATCTTCCAGCAACATGGAGTTATCAGAACTATCAGAAGAATATATATCAGGACCAGAAATTATTTTCAAGAGGGTTAATTCCTCATTGTCTTCAGTGGGAATACCTTATCAGAACCTTCCTACACTGGATTTTGATACCAGGACATAATGACTATATATAAACTGATAAGCCTGCAATTTCAAATTTGCAAGAGAAACTCTTGTCCAATATGATGAATCTGAGCGAACAGCTTCATGTCCCTGGAGCCTCTGTCCTCATGAAAGTTCCTGAGTCACTATTTTACAATGTTCATCTGCAACTGGATCATCAGTTCTTCTGCCATAGGTGAGTTTTTCTATTCTGGTTAGCTTTCAACACTCATACTGTATTTAAAAGAATATATTTCTTTAACCCAGGAATGATCAATCTCATTTTGATGTGTTATAATTGAAAAATAATGTTGTCTGATTTCACTAGCAGTTTCTGAAATCTACACCTCTAAGAGTATATTTATGCACTCCAAAGAGTTTCTAAGTTCTCATTTCTAGATTAACTGCATTAGCAAGAGCTGAAAAAAAACCAGGGACAGACTTTTGGCCCCAGCAAGTTCCCTTTTGGTATAACCTGTGATGTCCATCAGAACCTCTGACCAAAAGCACCCAGAACTCCATGACAAAGAACTCTCAGTGCACACCTGGTCTCTCAACCCTCCAGCTCACACCTTTCAGGGAACCCATACTGGCTGCTTTCAGCACAAGGCCTGTGCTATAAGGTAACATTTACTCTTCCTGGCACACACGACATTATATCACATTATCAGAGTTTGAGTATCAGTCAGAAGTTGCATGCTGTTCATGTTTAATTTGTTTACTTGTACAGAACCTAGACACCACTTCTCTCCAGAAAAAAAAGTCGTGAAAAATCATACATCAACCAGAGAGTGGGCAAAACTGCATTTGTGCACTATCTCAAACTAAGCTTAGGGCTGTCAGAGATCATTACAACTTCAAACGCATATATTCATCAAAAAAAAAAAAAAAAAAAAACAACCAAAGAGTAATGATCATTCTTTCTTTTTGGTAAGGGATCTTCATCCAAAATTTGAGTCATTACTTTAAGTAACATTAAGTATAGCAGTTCTTCACTGGGGCAGAACGGCCTATCTTTAGACTCCCCGAGTATGATTATCAAGAGCTCCCTAGGTAGTTATTTAATTTCTCAGGTGGCTGTGTAATTTACAGTGCTATCTTCTTTATCCTGCAGGCTCATGGAAATCTTCCACCCTGGCTAAATAACCTGAGTGAAAAAGACCATTTCACCTGCTGATTATAACAAATAAATACACAGCTTGCAACAGGAAGACGAGATCAGCCTTTCAGCTATGTAACGTTGCCATCTAGCGATCGTCTCTCAATGTTACGCACGAGAGGACGCAGCTGCCTGTATTTACATCTCCGGCCCTTACCCTGAATCGCCGGGAACCGCACATCTGCAACTCATCCTGGCTGACAGAAGTCGGTCAAACTGTAAGTGTTGGAGAGGCACCTTTTCAGTATATGCAGTATATACATATTATATATATATATATCTCTATCTCTTCAGGGCAAACTGATAGAGAACAAATGTTGGTTTCTACTCCATTGACCAAACCAGAATTTGTTTACCCTACTTCAGGCTGTTGCTGATCTATAAAGTGAGAGATAATAGAAGAAATTGCCTGTAAGTCAACAGGGAGGGCAACTACTAGAAAAAATTTAAACACACACTCATTTCATATGCAGATTTTAAAACTCAGCAAATAATCATGCACTATGGTTAACCTTGACTGCAGGGCAGTTTTCTGCAAAAGGAGTAATACAGATACCCAAAGGGAGGGGGAAACAGTGAATAACAATAAAAACAATCATCAAGTGGGGAAAAACAACCAGGGAAAAGCCTTTAAGGATGAAAACACCACAATCTCTCAAGTGGAGACGTTTGAAGTATCTGGAAATGCCAGCACTGGGTAGTCTGAGAGGCAATATTTGTATGGTACTAGCTGTGTACCTGCATCACAGGATATCTGGGGAGGTAGATGATAATGATGATTTTTACCCTCCAGTCTGCCTATGCCTGATTCAGATGATGGCCAACAGAGAAGATCACTGGAGTTTGGGATAGTCCAGACAGGCTACTTTAAAAATTTACTGCTAATCTAAAACTCTGCTGTGCCTGTGCAAACAGCAGGTCAAAATAGGTTCACAGGCAGAAAACAAAAGTAATCACTGACTTATGTACTTGCCCACTGCCAAACCCTGGGTTGCTGGCACATAGTGCTGTCCTTCACTTAAAAATAAATAAATAAAATCACTAAAAAACTGCAGTGAGGGAAAGTTGGGCAGTAAGGATTTATTTTTGACCATTAGGCATAGTTTAAAATATGCTAGAAGTCAGAACTAGAAAAGCCAAATCATCAAAAGAACCAAATTAGTGGCAAGTCCAAGTCATCAGTATGAAAATTCTCAGAAAGAAAGGCAGCAAGTGAGCACAATAGTGCAATGATAAAGATAAAACAACGAAAAGTTGTTTAGCTGATGTCTTGTTATACTTGACTATTTGATAAGACAAGTACTGTCAACATTTAGCACTTTCCCATGTCTTCCAAAAGACAAGGTCTAATTTTCAGTGCTTTTGAGGACGCTCATCACACCAAATGCCAGGGATAACTAACGAGTTTTTTGTTAACACTCAGCAGAAATTTCATTTATAGGGTTAGTTGCATATGCATACAACTCCTATGCAGGCTTCCAATTTGCTATCCTCCCCCCATAATTTGAACACTTACAGTGAGAGCATAAGTGTTCTTCAGAAATAAATACAAATCAGAAGCAAAAGAACCTGTGGAAAAAAATTATCATCTGTCTGCCTTTTTAACGAAGATGCACTGAAGAGATCTATCATGATCATCTAAGAAGATGCACACTGCCTGCAAAAGCTGAGCACTCTGAAGAAGACAGCACAGCAACAGCTGCAGATATTTATGTTTCTCTCTCCCTTCATTCTAAGTATAAATTTCTCATGAAAAATTTTACCCAAACACAGATCATAAGCTGATCAAAGTGTATTGTCTATTTCCCTGACCTGAAGGAAGAAGTTAATTTAGAACTGACTTCATGAGTTACCTTCCCTTCATTCTCTTTTCTACTCCTCTGAATCCTCTTCTGTTGCTGGCATTTTGATTTCAACTTGTTGATGCATTGTGATGCTTAAGAGAAAGGTTCAAAAAGCTAGCAAGGACTATTTGCTGAGGGCCTTATACAAAATATACAACAAAGATTGACTATGCTGTTTCTTACAGCTTACTGTTTCTGAGAACAGAACACAGTAAAACTGTTTTTCAACTGTACTTTAATCACTATTAACTTCCTTTTTAATTCTTCTAGCTGAGTAGGCTCTTTCATTTTAAGCTATGTTTCACACAAATCAAGTTCATAGTTTGGATTCAGCGCTGACTATAATGCAATCAGAAAAAGACCAGAACCTAAGTCTACCTCCTCCCAGCTACGTATCTGAGCCACAAACACACACTCTTGGGACAGAACTTTAAAGCTAGTATACCATGTTAGACAGCAACATCTTTCTCTAAGTATGATTAAAAAGAAATCAGCCACATGAAACTGCATTTTGTAGGGGGTCTCTGACCACAGACCAACTCCATAAGCACTTGCAGAATCAAGCAGCCCATGAGATAGGGGCAGAACACCACTTTCATTTCTGTGCCTTCAGAGGGATCAGACATCACTTAATACCTGAGCTGCTTCACTTGTTGCTTCACAAGGATAATCCCTAACATGTACAGAGGGACAGTGCAGACACTTGGGGAACTTCAGTCAAGCAAAAATGCCCCTGTGTAAATTAGAAACCTCCAGGGTTTCTGTACAAAGCTCTCTGGGTCATAATTTAGGATTCAAGGGTCGGAATTTATCCTAAATCAAATCTCAAGCATATAAATTCCAACTTGCACTTGGCCGTGTCCCTACCATCTCTTCATACAATAAGCCTTGTGCTGTAAAGGGAGGTTCCTAAACCCTCTGGGACCACTAACACAGTAACCACAGTAAAAAATTGTTGTAGGATCACTCAGAGAGAGATGAAACTAGCACAACCCTGCAGTAACAAGAAAATAAAACCATTCACATGCCAAAGGTATTAAATCCACAGCCAAATCTGCAAAACTGCATGCTTCAAAATTGCTTCTCTTGCTCTAACATGCCTGCTATGGAGATAGGTTGATAGAGAACCTCTGAGCCATCTTATTCTGTATCTGTGGTAGTGCTTTGCAGATTTTATGGCCATCCAACAATGCCCTTTTCTTTCTGTAATTGGCTCTGCTCAGTACTTCACAACCATTTTTATTCTCTGTCTCTCCAGAGAGTTAAAGGGATTTAGACTTTAACTCAAGAGAGAAATTAAACCTCTAATTAGACCAGGTGTGTCTAGGATTACATTCCCCAGGAAATCTACATAATTCCACTTTCATTTTACAAATTTATAAATCATTAGAATGCAAAACTTGTAAATAAGAATTAGTCAGAAGCTTAAAACCACACTGAAACACCAGGAATGAGTTCATGCTTTCCGCACTGAAAACATACCACAAAGCATTACATTCCTGATGCAAAGCTCAGTGGAATTAGTGAAAAGAGACCCACAGGGGTTTGGATCAAACCTGAAACCCTGCAGGCATACAGTGTTTAACCAGATTGAGCTGCCCTGGCTTGACAGAAACAGCTCAGAAGCTGCAGATTAGCTTACCCAATGAGCTTCCCAAGGCCCATGTGGAGGCTTTGCCTAAAGGATGACAGCATGAATAAGATTGGATCTGTGGTGCTAAGTGCTTTTGAACAAGAAAGTCTGCTCACAGCTCAGAGAAAATTAAAGTGCAAAAGAAGAAACAATTTACTTACGGTCACACAGGAGAATCAGAATTACTATACATGTCATCTGAATCCAGTTCTTGTGGCTCATCTCCTAACCTCAAGCTTTGCCTGCTACACTGGAATGCTCTACACTTAACTCAGCCTCTCTGGCTAACACTACCTGTGCAGGGAAAAGCAGGTCTTTGCCAGATAAACAGACATCAAACTCACTCTTTGCAAGGAAGAAAAGGTTATCCTGATAGCTCTGCTGAGCAGAGAGATCTGTGGAGAAAGGTTACTATGTGCAAATCAAAAAGCCCTCAAAGGGCAGGGCGGCTCATATCTCAAAGGGTATTTCTGTGCTATTAGACAGATTGCTTGACTGTCCAAGGAAAAGCACCTGTGGAAATCAAGCAAATGGCATTTCTAGTTTATGACATTTATGGTTTATCTATGTTAATTTATGAGGATGAAACCTGACCATGTTGGTCAGCCAACCACTGATTTTCTCAACCATGGAAAAAAACCTGGCATGTCAGTAATTTAAATAAACAATAAGCCTTTCGAGGCATTCATCAACCTGACCATCTGCAGGGGAATTCAGAGAAGCAATGGCCCACAGTAAGATTATTATATAAAAGGTTTTAAAGGGATACTGATCCTGCCTTATACTAGATCTATTAAAATGGAAAATAATTACAAACAATATACTCCTTCAAAAGGGAATGAGCTTTTCTAACTTTGAGTGTAGACAATTTTCCCTAGGACCTATCTCTACTCAACTTAGTCATAAATCTTCTCCACAGACAAAGCAGCCATAACAGCTAGCAGCATAGCAAAACATCAAAGCAAAGAAATACTGAAGACAGGTGACTTGGAGAATCATATGTCAGGTAAGGACAAAGCAAATATGACTTATAATAACCAAAGGAATCAAGTTGAGTAAAATGAGATATTTTGACATACACAAGGAAGAAAATACTGTTAAAAGACAGTTTTCAGAGTGTATTTCATATTTTGCTACCAAATCAAACAGGAAAACAAATCTATTTGAAGACAGATTCCACATGTCGAGTCTGTAGTAGCCCTTATTTCTTCTTCACATAGTGGCTTTAGCTAGTGATGATACATTATATCAATATACCTAGTTTTTATTAAATGGTGCTCAGCACAGAGTCCAGGGCTGTAGCCATACTGCAACTCTAAAATTTCTTTCTTAGAAAAGAGTAACAACTGGAAATTGATGAAGGGGTTTTTATCTGGTTCAATTTCCAAAACAACTCAAAGCAGATATTTTCATTACTATCCATCATCTTCTGTATTAGCCACTAAGATTAGTGCAGATGAAGTATAGCTTCTAGTAACCTTTCTAGTTTATTACTCACAGGAGGGAATCTCTTTATCTGAAAATAACAAATCTTTAAACTTTTCATAAGATAAAAGTAGGACACTGGGCTATCTGTGAAAAAACGATTATTGGTTTTCTTCTTCAGATTACAAGTTAAGATTTTATAATTCAATTCTATCAAACAGAAGGGAGGATGAGGGGGTTCTATAATACCACGTAAGTCTTTGAATTATCTGTTTATACATGAAAACCATATTCCCCACAGAAGTTTTTCTTAAGATGTTTCATACATAGGAACATACAGGTATATACACACACACACACACATATATATATGAAGATTTTGCTTTCTAGCAAGAGTCTAGTTGGAATATTCCACTGCAATTCCGGGTATACACATTTGGAAAGTTGATGCAGATTTTGGGCTATCCTGTCCCCTGTGTCAGAGGACCACAAGTGTGTGAGCAGAAACTTTCCATTTGTGGACACTGAAACTGTAAGGGACCAGCTGTATCAGCTGAATTCTCCAAGTCCATGGGGCCTGAGGGGATTCATCCCAGAGTACTGAAGGAGTGAGCGGAAGTTATGCAGGACCCGTCTCAATTGTCTACCAAAGGCCTTGGGAGTCTGGAGAGATCCCTGCTGACTGGAAACTCCTCAGTGTTATTCTAGCCTACAAGAAGGGAGTGAGGGAAGGCTCAGGCCACTGACAGTCTTACCCCCAACTTATTAGTCAAAACTCAGAAACTGGAAAAAACTTATGGAGACAATAATAAAGGGTACTATTGAAAGGTATTTGAAGAAACACATTTCCATTGCAGGACTGTATCACCAAAAACCTGGTGTGATCTAAACTGAAAGTGTTTCCAGAGTTACTTAAAGTTTCTAAAAAACAAACGTGAAGAAATTATTCATATGAAAACAAATCATATGAAATAAATAGAGAAAAGGAGAGAAGGTCTGCAGTGCCTTTTCTTATGTGGGCATCTTGACATGTTATTATTGAAGCTCAAACCCATTTGAAGGTTTCCATAAACATTTAAGATAGAGATCTCATTCCATGAGAGGCAACTGTGGTGACACAAAGAAAACCCCCTCAAGAACTGACTAGGCTTAACTTCCAGCTGCTCGTGTAGTGCATGTGCTCTTCTTGCATACCACACAAAGCCTTTGAAGATGTCATGGGTTCAGCAAACACAGTGCAGCAGTGAAGAACTTCACATGGAGAAATGCACTGAGGCTGCCTGGGTGTACATCTCTTCAGTGCTACCCAAAAATATTTTGTGTTAGCATGCAACATGCTGCCTACTTTCCTCTTGCTGGTGGCTCTTAAGCAGTGACCCAGTCTTGTTCAGAGAAGCCACATCGCAATGCTTCATGGAGTGTCCATAAACCAGCAGCACAGCTGAGCAGGGCAGCCACTAGTTTTATGGCCTCTGGCAGCACTCTGTATGGTGGCTCTTTCATAAACGGCTGGCAGAGAGTGAATGTGTCCTCAAGATACGTTCAAGAAAACATACAGAAAAAGTGTTACAATTTACTTGGATCAGGAACACAGCTTGACAAAGTCATGACAACAGCAACTTAACTAGGGTCCACTGGTGGTCTGTGGCTCTTCATGTCACCGTACATTAAAGGAACCAAAAAATATCTCCTTTTACTTTCATAGACCACTGTGAACTGCCTAGAAATACTGGACTTTAATACAAATTGCTAATTCTTGAATAACTGTGAGCATTTCAGAAGAAAAATACTTTAAATTCAACCTCCTACACCTTTTCACTGCATCACAAACAGAGGCGTCAATATTTTGAGGGTGAGACATCCCTGAGGGCTCAGTCATGCAATGCATTGATGTAGAAGACACATCACCCACTTCATCTTGCTTGGCATAGCACATACAAGGAAACAATTCTGAACCTCACAGCCTTCTTTCAGGCAGCCCTGTACGGCCATGCCTTCAAATTACAGACCACACCAGTGGCAAACAGAGGGGAGGAAGGCAAGGACTGACCCTGCAATCAAAATGAAGTTTGCAGCCTGGCATTAGCATTCTCTGAGAGTTCATTATATCTCACAGAATCCACAGAAATACATATTCTGACATTCCCTGTTCTGTAAAGATATTTTTTAATGCATAACCAAACTACTTTCGAGTGCACAATATTTCACATGGTGCCAGAAGGCAGGAGTATTTCACAAACCACTTTGGGGTATTTAGAAGATTTTTGTGCAGTTCAATAAATACTGGAGGTCAATTACACTTAATTTCAAAAGGTCACAAAGGCTTTTACACTGCTCCAGAAAAGGAACAATCTTGGGATCTTTATCTTGTTAACAAAAAAATACATCATTCTATGCATGTGATGAAACAAGGTCTGTGTAATCCTTGACCTTTGCAAGTACACCTGGAGGCTATGTCAGAACTACATCTGAGCCCCAAGCAATACCTGACCCTTTAAGCCACAGGAATGGCAAACACTTTAACAAACTTACAAAGCAATTGCTTAGACAACCTGAAGAACCACCTGTACTTAGACTTAAGGAGGGACAATTAGAATTATATAAGCTTCAGAAACAAATGTAATATCTGAATTGTTTCAGTACTGTGTATCTGCTCTTTAGCTCAGTAAACTGTTAGAGGTTAGGCTGAAACTTTTATCAGGATGAATGCTGTCCTGCAGGTCTTGTAAATTCCCCAAAACCTAAAGTAGCCTGATCCCAGGTGGAACCATGTAGGGGCAATTCCCACTCTTCTGAAGGACAGCAAAAGAAAAGATGACTTTTGAAGATAAACAGAAATATTAGTTTCTGTTGCCATGAGCATTAAGTCTCAGGCAGTATTAGATCTTAAGCAACAGCAAAAGCAATTTCTTGAAGAGATCTGCAGTTAGGAGATAGTTTGGTCCTAAATTTCAGCCCGAAATATACTGTACTTTATGTCTTTGCTACACAGGATCTTCAGTAAAAAAAGCCTAACAATGTAAGTCAAACTTATTTTATGAGTAGTTAATGCAGACACGACAATGTAAGGCATAAATTTTTGTTTCCTACTGCGGCATGTATATAAGTATGAAAAACCTCACAGAAGGTGGATCTTGGCATTTTGGATAGCAGACTGGAGGGGAATGTTCTATAATAATACAGCTGAAGAAGGAGGAAAGAAGAAACTCTTTGCTCCTTTTTAGTTCCGTTGTAGTTTCACCTCAAGGTCTGAGAAGAGAACTGATAGCTGCTACACCCACCACTTTGCTCTTGCAGCTGCAACTCAGCCTGTGAAATTGTGGCTTATTGCATTCCATTCACTCCCATTAATATCCTGTGATGCTCCATATGGAAGATGTTTATATAAAAATACGTATTATTTTACTAATCATCTTCATGTTTATCAGGTAAGAGAAATTATCAGTCTAGCAATACCCTGTGCTGGTAGAGTGGCACTTGATGAACTGGGGCCCACATTCAAATTCTAACTACAAACACACTTTCTTAGAGTGAGCAAGGTTAAAACTCTGAATTCACATTTCTCTGCTGATCACATTATTTAAAACAGTACAGACCAATCCCAGAGATAAATATATCCATGTTTTAAGAAATTAAACATTTGGACTTTTTTCCTAACTAGGGTTCCAAGGCATTATAATTCAGGTAATATTAAATTATGAATTATGAATATGCTTTTGAAAACTAATGGTACCACTTTGTTTCAATACTTTGGCAATGCCCTGCATGCAGAATGTACACTATTTTTATGGGATATTGCAAGGAATAAGAGTCATTCCTTGGCAACAAACCCTTGGCCTTCATCTTCTTGTGGAAAGCCATCACTGGAGCGGAAGCAGCAGGGACTACTTCCATCCTGAACCTGCCAGAACAGCCACATCGCTCTGGGACAAAGTAGCACACAGCAAAGGTGAGAGGAGAAAAGGCAGTCTCAGCTTTCCAGAGTGACCACAGTCTGTGTGAAAATCTCCTGGAGGACTTTGGGGTTCACCCACCTTAGAACCAAACATTTATCTGGACTGAATACTTTATCGGCGTTTGAGATCAAGGAGAGCGTTGGATGCAGGATGAGTGAGACCATAACTAATGAACTTAACCCAAACAAGCCCATAATACAAACACCTTTACTATGCAGGGAGAACTCCCATGTAGTCTAAAGAGACATTAAACTAAGCCTGTTCTCACATGCTTTTCTGAATAAGGACTGTTTTAAACAAGTGCTTATTCTTAAGGCATGGGCTTAAGTAGTAGAGAAATTAACAGAAGAATTTATCATTAAAAAGTAAAAATCAGTTACTTTTGACTCAAAATAAACACTATGGGCAAACTAGGTTCAACGTACATCCTGCTACATAAACAGAATCAGAATTTGTAGTGGAAGATTCTGTAACATAATTACCTAATTCTTAGCACAAATTTTTCAACATCAACCTAAAATCTCCCTGCAACTAAAGGGTTGTCAAATTTCATTAGCAGTAAAACCAAAAAATTGGTAAACTCAGTACTGGAGGTATTTAGCTGGTCAATAAACAGCAACTACAGCAGTTTCAGACTTTGTTTGGGGAGTAATAGGGCTGATAATGAGACATTTACGAGACTAATAATCCTTCACAAATTGGTTTTTAATGTACTTTTGCGTAAACATAACAGTAACTACATGAGTACACAGATATGCCACAAATACACATGCACAGTCTTAGATGAATGTGTGGCTTAGGGTGAGAGAAAGTCTTCTGTAGTATGAATAAACTGGATATAAAATACTTTCACCCTGACTTTTTTTGCTATATTTTTAGCTCACAGCCACTGACACCTCCCATTTTGTTCTCTTACCTGCCATCTCCTTTTCTTCTTCTTCATCTTGCTACTCCTTTTAAGCATCCCTTCTGAAGCAGCTGGCTTACAATGATTAACAAATCCTTGACACCTGCAGGTTGCAGTGTTAGGCTCACTTTTTCAGTGGGCCTTCCCTAGAGAATCAGAGATGAGTGGGGCTTGTGCTGTTAAATACAGTCCCTGGAAAGAATAGTGGGAACAAAAAGACACTTTAGAAGTTGAGAACTGTGACACCAATGTTACCAGAGTTGTTACATGCCAAGATTTCCATGCATTGCTGTCACATCTTAGAACTCTTTAATCAGTTCTCCCCAGAAGAGCAGCAGAGACAGCACAGGCTAATTATGACACAGCAAACTAAATTACCCACTCAATCTCCTTCTACATACCAGTGGCAAAGTGCCAACAAAAGCAAACAAACTACCTCTTTTCTTATATTTTCTGTGCTGCTTTAGGAGTGTCCAAGCTGACACAGAACATGTATGACAAGGGAGAAGTAAAGACATACTGTGATGTCTTACATGTGCTAGAATGGGTATCTTCAGACAAGAGTTAGGATATGGCATGAGCAAGTCACACTAGAAGTTGAAAACTATAGAGGACAGTTGGATAAGAAGGTACAAACAGAACAGTGGTTGTACAGAATTTTAGTAACCCTCAGCTACCTTTTCCCACCATGGATCTGTCAGAAACTTTTCTTTTTCAAACTGCTCCAACCTCTCTTCCTCATCATTTATTTCTCAGCAGTCCTGTTGCTTGCCCTGAGAGATAAGGAGAGAGGGTACTGCTCTCATACCTGGTGAGTGTAGGACAGACAAGCAGAGGAGTTTGCTCTGATGAATGTTACTCTGAGAGCAGACATTTCCATTTGACCTGAGGATCATATTCTTGTCATGCCCATATGCCTATGTATTTTCATTCTTCCATGTCTAAGCCTGCCAGAATCAGCAGATGGACATACCCTAGCCTCCCTGAGAACCTCTGACCTCATGTGCCTGCCTGACATGCACCCATAGGATTGCTCTCCACCCTGGGCACAGCACCATCAGCCATTTCCGTTCAAGAAATACAGCCTATTCAGCAATTCATGTACTACTGCAGAATACAAGAGATCAGTAATCTCCTTCCCTCCTCAAGTTCCAGACCCTCACCTTGCATCCACCAAAAGCATATACACTGGCTCAGTCAATGTTATGTTCTCTCTGTCTTGCCTGATTACTTTGATTGTTTTAAGATAAGTCAACAGGAGAGTGGCCGAAGTCCCCTTATGTCACAGGAGCCTACAACTTGGTACTTTGATTCTATCCAGGGATGCATAGGTTTGATCCCTCCAGCTGCAGAAGGAATTAAACTTAGGAGTATGATCTCACCATTAGATCTTCCCACAAAGACAACAAGGGCACACTGGCATCATCACATGTGGGAAGGGGGAGTCAGGGAAGAGGAGGAATCGATGTCTGACCTCAGGGCACCAAGACATCAAAATCTCCTGGGAATCTACCTAAAGGAACCCCAGCTGATATTCTAGGGAAAGCAGTACAGAGAATAAATGAGAAGTCCAATATGTTCCTTGTATCCTGTAACTACTGACAGTACTAGATGCTGATGGCTTCATTCCCAGGACTACTGCCTCGAGAGAAGAAGTGACAAAATTACTTACAATTAAAGAGACTTCACTGTCCCTCAGGATTTTCCCTGTAATTCCACATCTCTCTTCTGTAATGGTGTGAAAATATTTTGGGCTTTTTGTTTTTCCTCTGCACAGAGAAATGGGTTATCACAATACAAACAATGACATTTATGGGGCAGGATCATGCCATGTTTTGCTGAAGGCCATTTTGATAGGTGTTTTCGTATATTACTTTTGACTGAACCAGGTAATCAAACAGACAGAACAAAACTAACAATCACTGACTAAACCAGCCCATCAGCAACCCAACTGTGTTCCCATGGCATAACACAAGAGCACAATATGAATTCCCTCCTGTTCCCTTCAACAGAAAGGGACCTGGAGCATTTTCCAGTACACAGGGGAGAGGACTCAAAGGTGAAACTCATCCCCAATAGATAGATGCCAATGCCATGACAGCAGCTGTTTCTAAGGACAGCATTTATCCAAGACCAGGAAGTGGCACCGCCCTTCTCTTATATGTAATTTCAGATAACATTTATAGTCCAAAGAAGCAAAAAATAAGGTGTGGGGTTTTTTTTTTGTAACAATCCCCATTATCCAGCTACACTCTCCAAAGGTAAATATAGATCTAAACTTTCTCTCTATCCTCAAATTTGCTACTAATTAGAGAATTAATTGTATGATATCCTGATGCAAAAAACTTTATAGGATAAACCAGAAAAAGATGGCTACAAAGACATCAAGCACATACACCCCCATAAAATGGTTCACTCACATTTAAGGGGCAAAAAAAACAAATTAATTTTACTGACTATATGGCCAATTATTCACAGCATGCGATTAACATAATTTGAATTATAATGGATTTCTTGAAAAGGGGGCTGCTGTAGTAATTACATAAGGCATTCTAAACAGGAAACAAAGCCAATTGCAAATTTCAGATGTTGTTTAATGCAAATACTGTAGCTGTAGTGTTCTGAAGAATTCTATTGTGAGCTGAATTGCCTGTTTCCAATGCTATGAATAATTGCTTACCCATTTGTTTGTAATAACCTGCTATTTATGTACCATTTCTTTTGTCCTTCTAAATGTTATGAAGCTGTTTAGAGAAACCACCTACATGACAATTTACCAATTATCTTACAAAACCTTGTAACACTTTGGATTATTTACGCACATAATTAAATGCCAACTATTATGTTCATATAAGTTAGCAGAAGTCTGTGAACCCCAACAATATATTTCATTCTAAACAACTACTTCTAAAAGGAAGTAATTTATATATAATCACCTCAGAACACAACAAAAATTACACTCAGTTTTACCATTAAAAACTTAGTGAGTGCCTATATCAATATTTAAATAACAGCCACCATTTTTCAGACCATCCCCAAAATCAACTCATTCTCTGCTTTACTCTTCCACTGCACTGATAATGCATCCACTTATGCATGTGCCAAGAAGTACGCCCATGAGCAGCCCCAAGGCACCACACGTGTACCACCCATGTTCACTTTGGGATATACAGATGTTGCATTTGCCCTCTGGGCCACAATCTGGCTCAGGGTTGGCATGCTTTATTACTCAAGCCTGTTGCACTCATGCCACCAGGCTTGGCTTTCCTCTGGGTCACACTGCTGAGCACCAGTGCTGCTCAGAGGGACTGCACTTGTGTTCTCAGCCAGCACATAGGCCTGAGTCCCACCATGTTTGGCAGCAATGGGGAATACAGCACCATATCCCTACTGGCTGGGCAGAGTGAGGCAGCTCACCGTTGCCAGCAGCATAGCAGAAGGACATGACCACAGAAAAAACTTTCAACGTGTTTCTATTCAGGCTTCCTTCTTCTCTTTAAACTCACCAAAAACTTGCTGTAGCATCTCAGTAGCTCCCATGCCCAGGACACCATGCCTGGGTCTGCCTCAGGGGACGGCAGCATGGCTGTCAGGTGCAGTGGGTGCCTGAATGGAAGAGACATGCTGCCGCAGCTACATGGGCAAGTTACAGAGGCAGTGAGCAGGACTTGGTCCTGGAAGCCTCTTATAAGTGTCTTAAAACAGGACTTCATATACACTGTTGTAAGTGTAAGCATAATCTGTGGGCTGGTAGGCAGGAGGAGCCCAATTTGCCTGAAGAAATCTTTTCCTTTCTTTAGTTTCAATTTTTCTGTATTTATGTTCATTCTTTTGCAATGAGATGCTGCATTTGATTTGAGTTCCCTCTTTTTCCAACTGAACTGTTCCTCAGCCAATGAACATGCTTTGCCACATTGACTCCTTTGATACACTTTCCTTGCCTTAGCATCCACCTCTGTTTCTGTGCTACTGAAAGGCTGCAGCACCACTGTATCTGAGCTAATGCTGTCTTGTTTCTTCCTTTTACCCTCAGTAATTTTGAGCAGTTTTCCTCATGAAATTTCTGTTGCTGTTATTCTGGAGAGTCTGCCATTCCAGCAAAGAACTTCGTATTTACGGCAATTTATAATGATACTCATTCTACTTCATTACATAGTTGTCTTTTATATTAATGTATTTTTCATCTCTTTCTGTGCCCTCAGGCTTTCAGCACACAAATCATTTGTGGACAAAGCACTTGTATGGCCCTATATTGTAAACCATTCCTAACACTGGCAGTAAAAAATGCAACATAGAGCCCAGGAGGGCTTGTTCTCCACTACACGGAAACTTTGCAATCACCCATGTATAAAATACACACTCTGTCTCTTGTGCTTCAGGTAGCTTATTTAAAATGGCAGCAGTCAGGGCCAGAGACAGGGGCCAGAGAGGCATAAAATGGCCCGCAAAGGCAATTAAAGTGCCACAGAGACATTCACCTTCGGTAACTGCAGAGGATTGTTTATTGCCGTGTTTACTCCTCCATCATGAATGCTGTGCTCCAGGGTACAACAACAGGAGTCCTGAGCAAACCCCAGCACTTGGACACATCTGTTATTGGACACTTTTGAGGGTCTCCAGTGCATGCACACTTCCCACCAGCATCCCTGAGCAAGTGTCTTTCCCAAGGCTTTTTTCTCCAAATTCTAATCTCCAGCTGTATGGGAGCACACTCATCAAACCTCATCGGCTTCGGAGCTGCTCTCCTTTCCAGGATTGCTTGTTTTGGGCATTGCCATTCCTCCACATGCTCCCACACCATGTTTGCTCTCTCTGGTAAGAACACAGCCAGGCTTTACTGCTAGAAAATCCTGAGGAGGTCAGGATTTAGAGCGTGGAGGGGACCATGTTTACCACCATGCAACCATGGCTCGCCCCAGGCCTGCTGGCACAAGAGGTGTGTCAGTCACCAGGACAGGAACTGGCTCCCCGGTGCATTTGCCTCTGAGAGAGAACTGTATTTTTCAGACACAAGAGGACAACTCCTGTCACCTTTAAAAGTAGCACAGGACATGCAGGAGAGAGGACTCTTGGCAGGAGAGCCCCAGGCTGCCACTGGGCTGTGGCAGCCACAGAAGACCCTGTTTTTCTACTGCTCCTGAGGTGAGACAAGAGTGGTTTTCCCTCCACAACCTACTCCCAGTATGGCGAGGGCCCTGGGCCCATGTCTGTCATGACACTGGCACCTGATTCCAAAGGGACTGAGGTACAGGGAACCCCAGCCTCCACCACTGCTCCTTGTCCTCCTCCAGTTAACATCCCATCCTCTTGGGACAGGGCCGTCCTGTTTAACGGGAAGACTATTCAATGGCACCTTGGCAGAAACCAGGCTCCAGCTCACCCAGGCACAGGCAGACTGGCTCCCAAGGTCCCCCGCACCCACCGGCACGAAGTCTCACCACCTCCATACATAAAGTTCCTCTATGTTCCCTCAGCACCACAACATTAAGGTAACTTTTCTTTGGTGATGCACAAATGCCCGACCATGCCTCTGGTACCACAGCATCAAGAAAGGCGGGCGTTCAGATGCAAGTGAAGACAAACACAGTGGCGTGTCAGGAGGAAAGGAAAGAAAAAAAAGAAAGAAACAGAAAGAATTAAAACAAACAGTTTTCTAAATAAATAACAGTCAGGGGAAAAAGATTCCATGTAATTTTGGAAAAAAGGGGTGGATTGTGCTGGGAGACTGGAAAAGAAATGGAAATTGTAGTCAGCATAAATACTCGCCCAAGGAATGAAAGAGACCTGCTCACTCATGTGCAGAAGTTATTCCAATCCCTCTTCTATGTCTGCAGAAGAGAAATGGAGGAAGAACAGAAGTTTTCTGGGTTTGTTTGGTTGTTGGGTTGTTTGAGTTTTCTTATTTTGGGGGACATATGTCTAATGCCTAAGATTATCTTGTATTCCTTTTTCTCCTCTGATTACAAATACATTGCCTATGAATAGAACAGAAATACAAAGTAATGAAACTATTACTTATTTTGCTGCTAGGGGAGCACTAATGAGTGTTCTAGTAATGAAAAGCAGCTTCACTGGCTTGTAAAATGCGAAACAGCAAGGAACTCACTGGAGACCCCACAAGCATATGCCAATAAACTTCCATTATTCACAAGTACAGAGGCCTCCCAAGACAGCAGTTTCCCAGCCTCCTTTCACTTCCTGACTGCTCCTGACTGCCTCACATTTAGAGCAAATACTATGTTTCTATCTTCCTCAAGCCTCTGACGCTTTTTGCAGAAGCCAAATGACCTTATGAAAAACTGTCCACTCAGACGCAAACTGAATCTTTTATCAGCTAATACTTCCTGTTATCCAATCTACAAGTATCACAAAGTATGATAGCAATATGGGACAATTGTATCCATGACTATAAACATCTGAACATCCATAACATTTTACCAGAGTGCTCTAGCAAGGCACTCAGCCACAGCACTGATACAGTACGCTCTCATTCATAATGCTGTTGTTTACTGTTTCTCCTGACAATATTATCATCCAGAACAAACAGTGACCAGTCTCATTTCAGCACTTCCAGTGTAGACTGCCAAGATCTGCAGTGTGTTAAGAGTGAAAAAAGAGTGCGAATCCTCACCAAAGGTGATCATTCAGCCAAAATTCAGAACAAAATATGAGGATTTTAACAAATAAAACCCAACATTAGAATATGAGTCCAGGCATCTGCTGCCATAAAATGATTTCAATGACTGTATTTCATGTCCCCATTCATTATAAATCCATTTTGCATCCATTCTAACAGCCAGGCTACCCTCAGAAAGAAAATTATTTGATGCTCTTGTGGATGTCATATGTGCCTTGCACATTTACAGCACTTCTATTGTAATTCAACATTATCTTTCCAATTAATGTACTGCATAATGCTGCAATATGAAATGCTTGCATTTTGTAAATGAGAAAATTGAGCTCAGTTCTGTCTGCTTTGATCTCGTTTTACTTTCAATATAATTCAGAAGCAGAATTCTCTTCCTTTTTGGTTGAGTTATTGACACCCTGAACACACACAAGGGAGCCATCTCTTGCATAGAAAAGATACATTTATGCTTCTCTTTTTGAGAAGACCTTCAATTTCTCTTTTTCAATATGATTTTAATATACTTTCCTGCCTTATGATTATTACTGAACCTCCCATAAGGGAAGGAGATGTGACAGAAGTACAAATAGAACAGCAAGGAGGCTTTAAACTAGATGTATTGGGGGAGGAGTGCATTGTTCCATCCCAACACACCCAGTCACTTGCCAGCACCTATTCAGAGCAATGTAGAGGTATTCCAGCTGCTCCAGCTGGTGAGCTGGCTTCAATTGGAGCTCAGCTCAGGTGCCTCTATACAAATGCCCATAGCATAGGGAACAAACAAGAGGAGTTAGAGATGTGTGCACGTTTACGGGGGTGTAATATCATAGGCATCACAGAAACATGGTGGGATGGCTCCCACGACTGGTGTGCTGGAATGGAAGGTTTCAGGCTCTTTAGGAAAGACAGGCCTAGTAGGCGGGGAGGGGGAGTTGCTATTTGTGTTAGGGATAGGCTGGAGAGTACGGAACTCTGTCTGGGGACAGGTGAGCAGTCGACAGAGAGTTTGTGGGTCAGAGATAAAGGGAGAACAGCTTTGGGAGACATTATTGGGGGGATCTGTTACAGATCGCCTGACCAAGAGGACTCTGTGGATGAAGCTCTCTACAGAGAGATAGGAACAGCCTCACGCTCGCAGGCCCTTGTTCTCATGGGGGAATTCAACCACCCTGATATCTGTGGGAGGGATGGTACAGCCTGCCACAAGCAGTCCAGGAGGCTCCTCGACTGTGTGGAAGACAGCTTCCTTCTGCAAGTAATAGAGAAGCCGACAAGGAGAGGTGCCATGCTCACCGACAGGGAAGGGCTGGTTGGAAATGTGATGCTCCAGGGCAGCCTTGGTTGCAGCGATCATGAGATGGTCAAATTCGAGATCCTCAGGACAGTGAGAAGAGCGTGCAGCAAGCTCACTGCCCTGGAGTTCAAGAGAGCAGACTTTGGCCTCTTCTGGAGTCTTCTCAATAAGGTTCCATGGGATATAGCCCTAGAGGGCATGGGGGCACAAGACACTTGGTTGATGTTCAAGGATCACCTGCTGCATGCTCAGGAGCGATACATCCCAGCTAGAAGGAAGTGTGGCAGGAGGGCCAGGAGACCCTCTTGGATGGATAAGGAGCTGCTGAGGAAAATAGGAAAATTCAAACAAAAAAGAGGCTTAAAAAAGATGGAGGCAAGGACAGGCGGCCTGGGAAGAATACAGGGATGCTGCCCGGAGGCTAGGGACCAGGTTAGGAAAGCTAAGGCCCACTTAGAATTAAACTTGGCTAGGGGTGTTAAAGGTAACAGGAAGGGATTCTATAGGTACACTGCAAATAAAAGACAGGCTAGGGACAACATGGGCCCTGTCCAGAAGCTATCTGGAGAACTGGCTACCCTGAATTTGGAGAAGGCTGAGGTTCTTAATGACTTCTTTGCCTCAGTCTTCTCTGGCAAATGCTCTGACGACACCACCCAAGTCTTGGAAGGCAGACGCAAGGACTGTGAGAATGAAGAATCTAGGCCCACTGTAGGAGAGGATCTGGTTCGAGACCATCTTAAGAACCTGAATGTGCACAAGTCCATGGGACCTGATGAA
>JANRGW010044482.1:22797-33204 GCA_024733675.1 Psilopsiagon aymara
TGGATATGAGGAAGAAATTCTTTACTGTGAGGGTGGTGAGGCACTGGAATGGGTTGCCCAGGGAAGCTGTGAATGCTTCATCAATGGCGATGTTCAAGGCCAGGTTGGGCACAGCCTTGGGTGATATAGTTTAGTGTGAGGTGTCCCTGCCCATGGCAGGGGGGTTGGAACTAAATGATTTCAGGTCCTTTCCAACCCTAACTATTCTATGATTCTACGATTTACCAGTTACCATAAAAGCATAAATACCTACATCTACTGAAAAATGGTAAATGTGAAGCAGGTCACAAATACAGAAAAAATAAAAGCAAAACTATGGTCAGGGAGTGAAAACAAAACTCTTCTCTAGAAGCTGAATGATCCAACATATTCCTTAAATGTTGTGCTTAAAAAATACTATTTAAAATTTTACTGCTGATTACCATAATAAAAAGCAAAAAAGCAAAAATAAATACAAAGTATATAAAATATAGAAATGGAAAATATATATCCAAAATTGCTCCCTCTGTGTATGGATGAAAGAATTTATGAGTGGTGATTTTCCACAATGAGGAGTTCAATTTTTCTGCTGGGTCTGAATCTTCTTTTTTAGTTTATCTGCAGCCATTGTGAGCTACTGGGTTTGACCTTAAATGCCACCATCTTGAAGTGCTTCACAGTGCTTTTTCATCCAGAATGGCTGAAGTACTTGAGGAAGCTACAAATCCTGTCTTCGGTGACATTATGTCTAGCTGCTTTCTCTGTTACAACCCCTCCCATCATCATCATTTTTAACATAACCAAACCTACAACACACAGAAAGAATCATTCACCCCTCACACTCACTAGTCTTACCCATTTAATACTTACCATTTGCTGGCAATTACTGAGTACCTGCTGAGAAGAATGTGCTGATCAACCTGAAAGTATTTAAGGATGTCACCTATACAATGTTCCCTGAGATAGCTAAACCACCTCAGGCAGCTTAAATAACCTTGCTGTCAAAAGGTGTAAAAATTTAAGAGTAGTCTGTTTAGCATCTTGAGACAGGATTTCCTCTTGAACTGCCCTGGAATACTTCATCATAACCTTAAACTGAGAAATACAGAGGTTTAAGTGGACAGGCTGGCTACCACTGATCTATCAGTAATTCAGGCAACCTACTTTCACAGGAAGTCGAGCTCCTGCTTCAACATCTTCCTCAAAGCCTTTTGAACATCCTTTTATTAATTGCTTAGCTATGATCTTGACTTACTGCTGCAGCAAGGTACAGCTGAGGCAAATCACCATGGAATGCTGCTGCTTCTTGCTAAAGCATATGTAAAGCTTACTGAGAACCTCAGATTTGATTGAGATAGCTTTAGTGACATGAAACTTCCATTTGTTTGGTATTAACCTACTTCGTTCTAATACAGTTTGGGTTTGTGTGTTCTGTTTTCCTCTTCATCCCCCACTGGTACACTACTTTTGGTGTTCTTATTTTAAATGGCCATTATTACAGCTGTTAATCTTGAAAGCAAATTCACATCTGCCTTGATCCTTGTCTACAAAATGACAAGTTCCTAACTATGCACTGAAGTTAACCTGTGGTAAACCTGTGGTTTTCCAGTCAAATCAGAGCAGAATAACAAGAAATAAATGAGAACTAAAACCAAATCTTAAAAACTCCTTCCCCTCACCCCTTCCTTCTTTCCAAACTGAACTTTACTCCCAATTTTCTCTATCTCTACCTCCCAGCACTGCAGGGGTTTGGGCAATGGAGATTGTGGTCAATCCATCACATATTGTCTCTGCTGCTCCTGCCTCCTCAGGGGAAGACACCTCACACTCTTTCCCTAATCCAGTGTAGGGTCCCTCCCACAGAAGACAGTCCTCCATCAACTTCTCCACTCTGGGTCCTTCCCACAGGCTGCAATTCTTCACAAACTATTCCAGCATGGGTCCCTTCTATGGGTTGCAGCCTTTCAGGAACAGACTGCTCCAGCGTGTGTGCCCTGCAGGGTCACAAATCCTGCAGCAAACCTGCTCCAGTGAGGGCTCCTCTTGCCCCACAGGTCAGGAGTCCCAACAATCATGTGGACAAAACCTGGTGTTCTCAATCTATGTTTCAAATTTTCCACGAACAACCATGTGTTGAGGGGAAGCAACAAAGCAAGTCACCACCAGGAGGGGGACTCCAACATCCATGAGCAAATTCAATCCAAGGCAATTCCTTCAGTTGCTCAGATGAAATCTCACATCACCAAAGGAAAAAAAACTATTATTGCCAAAAGGGGAAGAAGATTTCCACCACTGAGTTCCTTTACCTTTTTCTCACATTTATCAGCACACAGAAAGCAGCAAAAGACACAACTACAACATGACCTTTCGAAATTTCATTTTATACTGTGAACTTCAGAAATTAAAATTACAAATTAATACTGTGAACGTAGAAATCAAGAATTTAAATGACACTTCATGACTGCTTTAAAAAAATCTCTTGGAAAATCACTTCCAATGTACCAAATATATTTCCAGTGATTTCAGTAAGTTTAACTTCTGCATATATATATTCCACATAGGATTCTATCAGGTAACATAAAATTAATTATTAGCTAAAAATCAGTGTTAAAAACCAAGTGAGGCCAAAGAACTACAGGCATTTAAGAAAAGCCAGTGAAGTCAATGATACTAACTGCACAAGCAAGGATTGCTTAAGTTAAGGCAGCAGAAACTGGTTTGCAAACTGCACACATTTTCATTTTTTTTAAATCAAGAGATTGTCCTGGTTTCTGTTTATTTCATAAAAGTGAATGAAAAGCAGCCTGAACATGAGGGGGTTTTCATAAAGGAGGTTCAGACCTTGCAGTACACATCATATTTTAACGTTGCTCCCAGCTTAGTTCCTCCTAAGCACACTTTGAATTTGGCATCCATTTCCTGGTTCTGAGCTTCAGTGAAAAGATTTTTCCAGTCTCCAACACCACCTGTTATATAAAGAAAAGTAAAGCATTACCCTTGACTGTAAGTCCCAAGGAGTATGACTTAAAACATACAGGGTTACTTTTTTGTTTGTTTTATTAATACTTTTTTCTGCAAGAAAAAAAATTGCTGAAGAAAGGAACTCTTATGTTTGCCTTCTGCTTGGTGTCCTCAATCGAATGTGAACATAAAGTGAACACAGGAACTGGTCTGCCTTCATAGCTTTGGCATGTTCCTTGTACAGCTGCAGAAGACTGTAAGGCGATCAGCAGTTGTGAAAACAATCCAGAAAGTTCAAAGATATGCCTTTTAACAGCAAGAGCTTTGTGCACTGCCCCAAGGTACAGTTTACGTTGAATCTAAATTTTGGAGAGCCCACAGTCTGAGGCTGTCTGAGTCGACAGCTCTAGCTTGATCCATGGGTGAAAGACAATAGCTCAGTCTGTGCAGTGTCTGGATTCCACATGCTGGCTGAGGCTCGTAGGCAATGACACAGGCTATTTCGACAACCCAAGAATTAAAATCAGTGGAGGTACTCTGCAGACCCAATGCCAGTCCATCCCCAGTGCTCACAGAAGCCAAAATGAAACTCTTCTTTGTTTTAATAGATGCTTACTGCATACCACGACTGAAGGTGTCCTACATGTAGGGCACTTCTGCTTAGCATATCATACAGGGCTTTAACAAATGGTACTGGCCCTTGTGAGGAAATCAAGTGAGAGTGTCCTGAAGCAGAACCAAGTGTTTCTTAAACAACTCCCAACCTTGAAAATTCTATGTAAAGATTAACCATCTACTGACCCAAACTCCTGTCTGCCCAAAATGCAGTTCTATCATTCACCACCCTGGCAAAATACAAACAAATTTACCTTTGAGAAAAGAAAGGAGTCACCAGCACCATGAATCTCCTGAGCCTTATCTTTCACTGCCTGGAAAACGGCCCTGTTTGCAGTGAACCGGATCTGGTCTACCACTGGGGAGAATCCAAAGAACTCAGCTATCTGCTTTACACTGGCAGGTTCTAAAAGCAATACAGTGAAAGGGAGACATGCAATATGCTTCCTCTAATAACAGTTACTCACTTGGGATGTGCATTGCTATCATCTATTAACAATACATTTTCCTTCACCATATGTTTTCTGCATTACAGTGGAGTTCAGCTTTTGTATAGACAGACTCAAGTTGTCTCTAAATTCAATTCGATTTTGCTCTTTCAGAAACACAGGTTTCTGAAATTTTCCTGTTAATTTTAGCAAATTTCGAGTAATGGGCTCAGATGTGTTTTGCCTGTCAGTTCATAGCAACTGCTTTACCTCTTTCAGGTCTTCATATATTACAATTATAGTACTCTCATCCTCAATGTGCTTGGTCCAGGTGACTGCATGATCAAAATAGGATCACCAGCTGACCATAAAGAAGACAAAAAAGCATCCGTGTGACATTCTTTTCTGACTGGGTACTTATTCCTCATTCATGCAAAGGAACAGAACAGCCTGCCGTTTCTGAGGTACCATACAACAGAATACCAGAGGCTTCCTCCGGACTTTCTATACACAGAAATACAAAATTAACTGCTTCCCCTCTGTTATTTATTGTCATTTAAACATCTCCTAAAAGATAAAGCCAGACATCAGTCTAAATCTAAAATCTGGGGTTTTCTTTACATGTTCAAAAACAGTAAAGTCATCAAACTGTCATTTTATTAACACTTCAGATCTGTAGCATTTCCTTCATCATTAAGTGGCAGAATGTTGACCCAATGCTATTGTCCAGCTGCCAGTCAACTTTCTCATCCTTGCTTGGAAGAGCAAAATACCCAGAAGCAAGGAATCTTTTGGACATTCTCCCCATTCTGGCATTCAGCTGCCCCCTTTATCATGACATATGGCCATCAGTAAACTAATTATGACACAGCTGTTTTCCCAACGGCCCCATTTCGGTTTTTTTAATTTTATTTTTTTTTTCTAATGCTTCTTCAGCTACGTTCAGTAACTGCAACAATACCTTTCCCATTCATGAACTCAGAGAACTCATCCCAAGAGCTGTAACTGGGAATGCCTGGCACATTGTTATGGAAATGGAAAAATGAAACAGCTGCATCTTTAGGGTTTCGAAACAACACTAGTATCTGGAGTGGAAGACAGAAGTCAACAAGTTTAGATCACTTATTTCCCCTGGCAACCAAAATGAGAATATATCCAAACATTCTGCAATCAATAATATACTGGGGGCTACAAAATGTTTGATAAGTTAAGGCATGGAGAACAAACTTACAACATGAACACAATAAAGACAGTCTTACAACTTCCAAGATTTGCTTATGTCATGAAGCAATTGTAGAAAGAAGCAACTGGAAAAACTGTAATATTGTGATTGAATACTATCCCATAAGATTTGGGGTAGGTTGTAAGCAACCATTTGCCAACCCCCTGCTAGGAAAATCTCTTCTCAACTCTCCTTGAGGAAACTGCAGCTGTTACAAACATCTCCCATTTTTGAAAGCACGGCAATAATGTTCTTGAAATCCTAAGAGACTGTAATCTTCAGAGAAGCATGAACACTTCTGAAAACACCTTATACATATTTAAATTTTTTGCTATACACATTATATTTTTTCCTGTCTTTTACAGAACAGTGAAATATCAGTGAAACATGGAACAAATCATCATCCCTTAACCAGTTATTTCCTTAATCTGTGATACATCTCGTGAGTGCTATGTATCCTTCACTGATCAGTGACCAAATATCAGAAATACTGCAGTTTTAACAGCGTGCCTCTTTGCAAGGAGACAGCCCATGTCACATTGATTCTCACTATGGTCCTGCATAGAAAAGAGTAATATAAAAAACGAAAGTGTGACACTCCAGCCATTTCTGAGCACTGCAACAGCCTCTAGATCTGTTCTTGTTTATGCCAACTTACAGCACCCCTAAGACTGCTGTAAATCACAGAGGGTGCTAAGCTAGCCTAGGCATCATGAGACTCCCATTGTCTCCAAGCTGCTTTGCTCCAGTGCGACCTGCTTGGGTGCAAGAAAAGGATATGGTCCCAAAATCACTTTTGCATGCTGGCACTGTCAGAGAGATGAGGCTTTTTCTTGGAAAAAGGAAAAAGCCCACCTTGGCTTTGTTCTTGAAAATTGACTTGGGAGGCAGTCGTAATTCAGATGCGTTGCCAAAATCCTTGCAGATGGAATCTGCTTCATCTCTTTAGAAATAAACAGAACCATAAGTGAGAACAGGTTTATTAAATGGGTGCAGCAATGATTTGTGAGAGTCGCTTGTGTGAAACAGCCCCTAATCAAAAGGCATTAGTCATCCCAGATTATCGTTTTTTCGTTCTCAGGAGAAATATCTTTACTTGCTGCATGACTTCATTTTAATAACTTTTGTGCGGGGGCGCAGGAGAGAGAAAACAACAGACTTTAAGTAGTTCAATAGCTTCTTTTCACTAACCTGGCATTTACCTGGATCTCCACGTTCAATAAATGGTAGTTCTGTGCTCACAGGTTTACTCTGGATAGTTGTAAATACCAAATCACTTAAAATCATGATAAACCAGTTCACACCTGCACTAAGAAACACAGAGAACAAAATGAAATGTAACAGAGGTTTGTATCAGATCACGGAGCCTTCTCATCACATGGCCTAATTCAGCACAATAGACAGTCATCGAACGACAAATAGTATTCAAGTTCTCAAATGATTACAAATAAAATAACGTCTTCCATTAATGAGATCCTCAGCAGCTTCTTAACTGTGACCAAGGGCTCACTTGTAACCAGTATGTGGTATGGGGGCAGAACTGGAACAACTATGCGCTTAGCACTGTTTTACTATATTCATTAAACAGTGCCAGACAATAACAGCAGCTGTCCTGTTTTTTGCAGAACCACCTGGGAAGGCTCTAGGCAGGAGAGAGAAGAAGCAAGCAGTTTCAGTCATTCTGCAAAGGGAAGCACCTAACTCTCTCCACTGCCCTAGGCCAAGGACAGAATAGAGTCACCTATTCAACACCACTGTCAGCACCTGTCCTCTTTGCCCATTGCTGTCTCTATAAAGTGCATGCCAGAACAAGTGCTAGAAGAACTGTTACCCACTGGACAATCACATTCTGCGCACCCCTGGCCCTTCGGATCTTCCAGCAAAGCCTCCCCCATACCGGATCATGTTCCAGTGTGAGACGGCGGCCAGCTCCTGGAGCTGCGCCGTGATGCCTGCTTCCCCAAGGTTTCCAGGAATCACATTTGCTCCTCTGATACTCTGCCAATCACCGGCAGGACAGAGTGAGGGAACAGTCTGTTCACCTTGGCCCGCAGCACCCTTCCTGCATCCTTGTGGGAAGGTGCTTTGGAAGGCTTCCCACAGGGCCCACAGAGATGGAGCTGCAGAGCTGCTGCCTCCTGCACACTGAGAGTCCCCTGTGATCACAGCTGCCAGAGGCACTAGCAGGGAACACACAATGCAAACAGCTTTAACCTCATGCTTTCAGTGGAAAATTATTCCCAGAACAGGGTAACTTCTACCCGATGCTACACAAAACGCCTCAGGATGCTTGGATGGAAGCAGCTGATATGTCAGTATAGTACAGTAATGTTTACACAATGTGTACACATCGCACAATGTCTTAGAATATTACATTTGTATACCACCCAATCATACTTATTTATAAGACACTGTATATCACTCTCCCATTTATGTACAGGTCAGAGCCAAAAGCATTAAGAGTTTCTAAATCCATGTCCTCATCTGCCCAATATTAACTGCATGTGCACAAATACAAATTTTCTTTTAACACAAAGCTTCAGTTCATACAGCTAAAATCCCTAGTCTCTAAATCACCTACTGGCTTAAACCATGACACTGACCTACCACAAACTGCCCAGTATCAGCAGTGTGAGATCTTTATCTACTGATCCTTCTCCCTAAGCAGGAGAGGTTTACTGAGTTACTAAACCTCAGAGGCAATCAGCATCACAGCTCCATGCCTGAATTCTTCCAAACTCAGTGAGAATTCAAAGCTAAACTGTGACAATGACCTTTCAGGCCTTTGTAGTGTCCAGCAAAACACTGGATCTGAACCCAAAGGAATTATGGGATCATTAAAATAAAGATGCACATTTCATATTTTGTGCTAGCTATCTTCTTTTGTATTTTCCCTCCCTATTGGTTCAGTGTTCTGTCTCACAGCTGCTAAACATAAAAAACTCTTTCCAGATCAGAACTCACCAGCCAACATGGATTTTATGTGCTGAATGAGATCTTGATCTAGGATTCCCTGGTTAGAGCCCAACTTGATTGCATCCACTACCATGCTCATGAAATGAAATCCTTCCCTGGATGCACGTTTTCTCCAACAACTTTCTTCAACAACCCAAGAAGCTTCTGCTTCTTAGGTCTCAAATCAGAAACATTCTTGGGGCAGGATTTTCTAGATTAACAAACCCCATCCCTTCCTTGTAAGCAACCATGTCACACTTGACATTTACTAAAACTTATCAACTAGTGGGTTGTTTGGGTTTTTTCACTACTCCTGTTGCACCTTTCCTCCTTCCTGCAAACCTCTGACTCAATACCATTTTGCAGTCACAAAACAAAATGCAAAAAACAATGCTGATATTGAATAATGCCAAGAAACAGCTTATAACTTTGCAAGCAATGGTGCTGTGTCCTGACACCTTCTAGTCTTAAAATGTCTAGCGCGTAACTTTATTGATTTTGTACACCATGCTACATTACACTATTCACAAACTTTCCAGAATACACTTTATCATACTGCAAAAGTTATCTTGTCTGACTGCTATAAAGAATATACTTTAGTCTTACTTCTTCAGTCAAAAAACAGTTTTGAAACTTCCTTCCAGAAAATAAACCATATTAAAAAGCAGTACAACAGCCTGCTTAAGATAAAGCTGGACAAAACCCTGCTATCTCCAGCTGCAGTAGCAATGTCCTCACACAATAGAAACCCACATTCAGTTGGTTTTCCTTCTGTGTCAGCTCATTAGTTACAGTATTGTAGAGCACAGAAAGCAATTTAGAATGTATTCACCACATTTGGGGTAGGACACCAGCACCATATCATCACTTCTGGCTTCCAGGTCCTCCAGTGCTTGGAACATTCCCACACTGCACACTGTGACAGGATATGGGGTCCCCTGGTAGCAGAACAGCAAGGTCTTCAAGGTAAACCCTTCACACTTTGCCAACACTTTACTTATCTTGTCAAGAAAGGTTTTTTATCCTCAGCCATGTCTACCACCTTTAGGGTATGAAACTGTTAGTCTAATGCAGCAAGGGCCTTTAACTAGACATTATTAAGGGGTGGAGCAGAAATCCTTGGCATTACTTCTACACTCCCCTAAACTTGGTATGTTTCTTTCTCTCCTTCCTTCCCTCCTTTCTGGAAATGGAACCTCAGTTGAACCTGCCCACTGACAATCTACAGAGTAGGAATTAGTTTAGTAAGGAATCCCACTGCGAGCAAGTGATTCTTGCAAGCTCAAGCCACCAGGGAAACAGAACTAGATAATTAATCACCCTATGGGAATGAGCAGCAAAATATTAGATCTGATCTTCCATAACATTAATGGGAATAAATAGCATCTCACTAAGAAAAGAAAATCCCAATTAAGAAAAATCCCAGGAGGTTTTATTTTGGCAATAAAGCCAGCTCCACTCTATGAGTCAAGAGAAACAGATATGAATGATATAAAACAATGAAATCAAAACTACAGAACAGGAAGATCACTACTGGCAAAGGAAAGGATGCTGCCATTCTAGTTTCCAAATACTCCTATATGGAAGCTAGTCTGCACTAACACCATTTTTCTGCAACAAAAAGACAAATACTGAGATAGAATCATAAAATTATAGAAGAGTTAGGGTTGGAAAGGACCTGAAGATCATCTAGCTCCAACCCATGGGCAGGGACATCTCACACTAAACCGTACCACCCAAGGCTATGTCCAACCCGGCCTTGAACACCGCCAGCGATGGAGCATTTGCAACTTCCCTGAGCAACCCATTCCAGTGCCTCACCATCTACACAGTAAAGAACTACTTCCTTGTATCAAACTTAAACTTCTCATTTTAGTTTGAACCCATTACCCCTTGTCCTATCACTGCAGTCAATGATGATCTTGCATGGCACAGTTTTTGACAACATCTCCAAGACAGAACTAGGACCCTCCTCAACAGCCGTGATCACGTACCTAGCTGTGTGCTCCCCTAGCAGGAAGCACAGACCCGAAAGCGCTGGCTCTCAGGAGGCGCAGCGCTGACCCTCCACCAGCTGAAGCAGCAGGAGCACAGCACTGAGCAGCGGGCCTGCTCCCTTGCTTATCGGGGGGCACCTGCTCATGACCCCTCAGCACGGCACAAGAAGACCTGGCCTGGCCTATTAGCCATGGTAGCACACGTGCCACCAGCTGGAACAGAGCGGGCAGGACAGTGGGTGTCCCAGGG
>JANRGW010044486.1:7125-44386 GCA_024733675.1 Psilopsiagon aymara
CCCCTTTCATTCTCTCCCTAGGCTTCTTACAAGTAAAGTGTATATTTTCATTGGGAGTAATGGGTAATCAACTTCTCAAACTGTTTTAAATATTTAGGTAAGGCTTTCACTGCCTAATTATAAATAGCCAATATTAAAGAGATATGACCTTCAGTTTCAGCAAGCTCTTTTCTTGAATAATGGAAGATTAAGAGAGGCATTAATGAATAACTGTGCTTTTCTGTGATTATTTAAGAAACAAGAAAAAAAAGTAAAAAGGAGAAGAAAAGTGAGATCTCAATATTCCCAAATTAAATTGGTGGCAAAGGGGCCAAGAAATAGCTATCTCACACTGCACGAACTTCAGTGCCTTATACTTTCCAGATGTTACTCCCTATGTGCATTTCTGACAGTCTGAGTTCTTCCTGAGTATCAAATGTTGCTTAGTATGAAAATCAGACTCCATCATTTTTGTCCAAATTAGGCTGCTCTTTATCATTAGGCTTTCCGCTCTGAATAGCATTCAACAAAGTAAACCAGAGAAATTCAGAGTAATTTTTTCACTGTTAATTCATTAAAAATTATCTTACTGCTCAGCATAATGGGAGACAAGGAACAGAAGAGTCACAGTTCACGTCTGTAGTTGAACTTGTTCGCCTTCATCATAGTAAAAGCTACAGAGCTTTGTTGTCTTCTACAGCAAAATAACTAATGCTACAGTTAGATTTTTTACTAGAAAATCACACATTTTTTGGCAGAGAAGACAAAGCCAACTCTCCCTCCAGTTTCTCTACAGTCTTTGATCTCTTAATTCCCCTTTCTCCTTCCCCTTGGTGTTCTGGTCTCTCTGATCTTTGTTCATCGCTATCATATATGTCCATATAATCTCCCACTCATAATAGCTTTAGGACAACCAGAACCTCATCCCTCATTTCTGGCAGACGTGCATTTCTTTGGAAATGAAAAGCTAAGTAATCCTGTGGTCTCATTTTAGACCAGTTTGTCAGTGACGTTCTGCAGGACTTTCTGATTATGACTGCCCAAATTCAGTGAGCAGGTCAGTGAATGATGTCTATGAGCACCAGATTTGCAAGATTGTATAATAATGAAAAATACATAAAAGAAAATACAAGGGACTCTTTGTTGTGTCATGTCATATTTAAAGTATTGTCTGATTTAGCACACTCAACTGCTGCCCATGAGTATGTAAATTTTGCTTAATATGTTGATAACATAATATTGAGTTTAATTTTTGAGTAACTTTCTGATACACTTACTTACTGCGTGACAAATAAAAGAAGCCTAATCATTCAGTAACTAATTGTTGAAGAGCACAAGTAGCTAGGCTTGAAAAACATGATAAATGAAGTATTTGCCATCACCAAATAGTAAAACAAGAAATGAAAGTACAGGTTATAAACATAGGCCCAAAATCTACTGCACTGCATATTCTGAAAGCAATTTATTGCAATATATATGTCATTGTGGTATCTAGAAAATGCATACTTACTGATAGTCCCTATTTTTATCCTTCTCTCAATTCCTTCCCCACAAAAATGAATACACTGACTTATCAAGTTAAATACTATTTAGCTGAAAAGCTACTGTTGAATGGAATGAAATGATCTTCATATCTCTAACCAGTTCCTTCACAACTGGTAAAACCAAATTGAGCTTAAATTCAAATCTCTGAGCAAGAGAAGAGCCAAACTGTCTGTAGAATGTATTTTATTCAGGATCTATTCACATTTAAAACATCTAGGACTGCCTGATATTTTGAACATACTATATTCTTCAGAAATTAGCTGTGTAGCTTTGGACTCATTATTATTTTCAAAAAGAATTTCTTGTGAGAAAATACACTTTAACTCATAGGTACTGTCTTCTGCAATGTACTTATTAAAAACAGCACATCCCTGTAGCCCAGAGGGCTGACAGCTTCCTCCAAAGCTGTACTGCTGCTCTAAGCTAACCTCCAGGGGCTACTCGAGAGTGATGCAGCCTTCATCCCCTCCTACAGAGTCTGAACATTTCATTCCTCCAACAGTCTCAACCTCAGCTATCCTGAGAAATGCTATTTCTAAGGTGGCTACTGAGCTTCTCTTCTGGTAGAAAAGCAGTTTGGATGAGCAGAGAAGAAAGAAAAAATCACCTATCATTTTCAAAGAATTTCAAACAATTTTATGAAAGAATAAGAGCACAGATTCAGTGCAACTGAGGGCTTTTTTCCTCCTGCTCAGACACAGGTAACATTTGTTTCCATTATATCACTCATCCGTGACTTTTTATCTCACATGATGAAAATATAACAAAGAAATAAAACTGCCAAACTCTGAGCCTTATGGCTGAGACAGGGAATGCTCACAGCACTGAAGAACAAAAAAGCACTGAACAAATTCAGTTCAAAAAGACTGATCATATCCTGAGGTACAGCTAGGGCTTTTTTGTTGTTGTCTGTTAAAAGTGGCATAAAATCTTCAGAGATTTTTTTTTTTTTTCTCCTAAGATGATATTTCTATAGTTTACTAGGTACACTGTTTTACTTTGCATGAATACCCACTTTGACATGAAGTTCAGCCTTCGGGCTAGCATCACTTATCTCTGTTTCCAAAAATCCTCATATTTGATCATCACATTTATTAAGTCAGACTCTGAAACAACTTCCATCATTCTATAGCCCTTTAATCTTTCTCTTCCTCCTCTAAAATACAAGCAATCAAATAGTTTAAAGGCTTATGAGAAAGTGGTGAAATTATAGATACAGATTAACCAGAAAGTATTGTACCCAATTCATTTTCCAAATAGTTGTCTGAATTTCAAATCCATAAATACTTGTAATTTCTATAGGCCAAAAGACATGGAAAAATTCTCAGATATTTAATAGTTTAGAACTTACACCCCCCTCATTGATTTTCTGTTTGCTCAGTTTACCTTCAAAAGTCCTAATTTATTGGGTTATAGATCCCTTAATATAGAGTACAAGGAGAAAACACTACAGACCCAACAGAATATCTTTCAAATTAATCTTACTTGTTAGTTACCTATGCCTAAAGTTGAATTAACATGGAAACATTTTAAAATTGAAAAATAAATTCTAGTGAAAATCATAACTACATCAGAAGACGTGGCAGCCAGAGAACCAATCTCGTGAGTGCATATAAAATGTTGAACAAGAAAACGTATCACTTGGTTGATATCAGCCAGTGAAAACAAGCATTTCAATTATAGCATGTGGTCATCTTTGGATGCTAATTACCAGAGGTTCTAAGACTCAAAAAATGTAGTAACAGAATGTTTTACCTTGAAGTAGCTTTAAAACAGTAATTATACAGCGCACTATTTGAAAAACATATCAAGGCAAGATTGACTTGCCCTTGGAGAAGCAGGAAAGGTTTTTAAAACGAAGAACAAGAAAGTAGGAAATAATCTCCACCCCAAAGTCTTACTTGCAAGCTACTCTTGATCCAAACACTAGTATTTGCAAGCTACCCTCAATGCCTTTTAAACATGATCTGTGAACCACTTTCCAGAACAATTTGGAATGGAGCCCCTCATTGGTATTGGTCCCAACCATACAGAGATGCCATATTCAGGTTTTCATAAATAAGTACTACATATGGAATAGGAGCTTCAGTATTCTTCACAATTCTAGTTTTGAGTACAAAGGTCTCTTAGAAATCGTTCAGTAATTTCACCAATTTCTCATACGATGCAAGCTTTTCAGCATTTGCAGAAAAAAACCCATGTACACCAATGTATGCACACATACATTTTGTTTACAATCAAACAATTCATGTGAAAAAAAACCCCAAACAACAAAACCCAAAACCTTAAGAAATATACTGAATTGCTGCTAGACACTCTACCCTCCCACGCTTTCTAGCCAAAGCTGCCAACATTAGCCTTTAGGTTGTGTTCAGAAAGGATGGTGGTGGAATCACGTGCTGCTGCTCCCTTAAGGTAAGCTTGTCAGATTTTGAGCATGTAGCCCAGGGAATAGCAAAGGGGGAGGTCACAAATTTAGAATATGTATGTTCTCTTCAGTGGAATATTTGAATTTGAAAATGTCTGTACCTGAGGATAAAAATTTCAGAAAAGCAACAATAACCTTGTACTATGTAGCCAGCACATTCATGAAAGTTCCATTAGTAGCAGCTTAATATGAGGTCATGCACATGGCTTAAGCCCCAAGAGATGATGCTTTGGAAGGAGACAAAAGCTGAAAATGTAAAAGATTGCATTTACTACTTGTAGCCCTGGCATCCCAGAGCCTGATAATGGTAAGAGATAAAATGGTCCTGGGCTGGAAAGTTGACAATGGAAAGTTGACAAGTGGTAATGCCTGTTCAAGCAGGATGAAAAGACTGGTTTGTTATTCTAGCCAGAGAGAGGAGGGAAGGGCAGTGGAAGGAGGGAGGAGTATGAACTGCAACTGTGAACTTTGCTCCCTAGAAGCAAAAGTGGATTTCACTCAGTCTTCATAGCTTTCCCTCACACTAAACCTGAATACAAAGCTGATTCTAGGCTTTTCAACAATAGCTAAAACTGAATATTGTTGCCCTAAGAATCTATTGGATGAAAATGAATACCTTGAAAGCCTTGAAATGGTTTCTGCAGAGAAGCAGGGATAAGAGGAGAAAGAACTGGAGAGCTTCCATGGAAGAAAGGATGAGGGGATAATTTGGGGTAGGCAAGGAATCTCTCTCTCTTACTATCCTTAAGTCAAGAAATATTTTGGAAAGCTATTTTATAAAAAATATCAACATCTTAAAGCTGATTTCTCAGATGGGCAAACTGAGGCACAAAGAAATGATTTTGCCCAACCTTTCTTAGCAAATGAGTGTTCATTTTTAAATAAAATGCGAATTTCTTTATTCTCAGAAAATAACAGATATATTTCCAAAATTACAGCATGTTTGGAATGCTGCTGTTTGCATGTTTGTATGTATGAACAAATATATGTATGTGTATATAAATCACCCTCATCCTAATGCAACTCAAACCATTGAAACATGTAGACATACATACATATATGTAATGGACATCACATAATCTGTTCCTCAAACTGCTATAAAGTTTTTCCCAATGGCTAATCAGAAGCACTCTTCCAGTAATTGCACTTTCAGTTCAAGCTATCATGGACAAAGAGAAAAGATCATTATTTATTTTCTCTCCCTCTTCAAATTATATATTTCTCAAATCAGCTATTGTGTTTCCCCTGTGCTTCTCCTGTAGAATAAGAAGCTCAAAATCTATCATTAATCTTTTCTTTTGGTCACAATTTTTAGGTACTTTCAACCGTTCTGAACTTTCTCCAGCTTGTCTGCATACTTCGTAAAGCATGATATCCATAACTGCCTCAATACCAAGTTAAGACCTTATCAGTGTTGAGTAGACAGAAGGATTACTCCACGAGTCATCATTTTTTCATACCCAACAAGATGCTTGCAATTTTTACAACAGCTTGACACTGCTGATACAGGTTCAGCTTGTGCTTTACTGCAAGCCTAAATTTTTTCTTCCCTCTCTGTACAATTGGTACTTGCTCCCTGTTTTTAACTCTGCACTTGTTTATTCTTGATACTCACACACACACATGCACACGCATTAATGCTGAAAACATTACAACATGTGTTTCTCAATTCATCAAGATCCTTTGGAATTGCAATACCATGAAACAGAATGCTTATGCTCCTTCCCTAGTTTGTATTATCTGCAAATGCAATAAGCATACTCTCTATTCCAGTGTCCAGAGAAGGAATGAAAATACAAGACAGTACAAACTCAGATAACTGCAGAAGCACATGCTAAGCAGCCTTCCATTTTTAGCAGCCACTGATAGCTTGGATCAGTCACATTTTTTGTAATCATTAGTCAACCAGTTAATAGTAGGTTCATGTAGTCCATGCTTCATTATTTGCTAATAAATATTGTGTATAAGACTATACTAAAAGCTTCAGACTATAACATATATTCTCCTTATTTTAACCTATTTACACAGAAGTTCTCTTGCCCTGTTAATTATTTTGGCTTTACACAATTAGTTTTGGCAAATCTGTTTTGGCTGTCATGCATATTGTTGTTTTCTCCAAGGTCTCTGTTAGACTTTTGATTCTATGTTCTGGTATTTTTCCAAGATGGGTTCATAAGTTGATCTTTCTGAAATTCCTTGGTGGCTCCTCCTCTTTCTCTTTCTAAAAGCAGGCATCAGGTTTGTCTTTTTCCACTACTCTGGAACCTGACTTGACCTCCATCAGTTTTCAAAAACGGCTAATGACCTCCAGATAGTTCCAGCCAGTTTTTTATGTCGTAGGATGAAGTTTCTGAGGCCCATCTGATTTGAAAATCTAACTTCTCTAAGTACTCTCTAGCCTACTTTCTCCTGTTCTGGCCTTAGATCTTGCTTTTTTTTGTGGTAGATATAAACTGTTTGCCACATGATCCCAGCTGACCTTTTCAGTGAACATTAAAGCAAAAAAAGCATTAAAGCACATTGGCCTCCCCTAGGTCATCTATTAGGAGTTTCTCCCCTCTGCTGTATAGCAGACTAGTACTTCCCTTGATCTTCCTCTGGCTAATAACGTACTAATAGTTTGCTATCCTTGATGTCCCTTGCTAACTGTATCTCTACCGCAGCTACTCTTATTTTCTACTTTATCAGAACACGAATCTTTTCTCCTCTGCGTGTTCTACTTTCTCCATCATACTTCTCCATACATAAAATTCTGTGTGATTAAAAAGAAAATCAAACTCTGGTATACTGGTATATGAAAGATGTTCTTTATGTCTGTATCAACATATGCACTTCTGCCTGAAAAACATCATGGTGTTATGACTTTTTCAGTATCAGCAGGAATAGAGGTACTATATAAATAATGCTTTAACCATTTATTGATTGGTTCTTTAACAACATCTGACTCTGCTAAAATCACAACTGGAAACTCACTGATTTATTTAAACTCTGTTGCAGCATTCACAATTTTGGAGACTTGAGTTTAGGGATAAAAACTGGTGCTGACAAACAAATTCATTGGAAAGAAAATGATACCAAAATTAAGCATATCGTAACACTGGACTTTTGGCATGTGTCTCAGTACAGCTATTGAGAGATGGGCAAAAAAGAAATAGCTCCCCCAGCGCCTGGCAACAGTTGAGGGTACCATATAGGTTCTGTGATCTCAGAAAGTGCACGGAAAAGGAGAGGGAAAACTCAGGAAGGTGGATCAGAAGGAAATGTTATAAAGGGAGATGACTACCATGGCAAGTAAAAATAAGAGTGAGGGAGAGGGCAAATATTTTCCTGCCTTCAGGGCTTGAAAGAGCTCCTAGTATCTTTGTCCCTCAAATGTTAAAATTTATTACAAAAATCAGAGAAATTATTTTTTATTTCTCCAAAATACATCTGAAAGAAAACAGTAAAAGGAATGAAGCAACCATAAAAACTTAGCCTTTTAAAGCTTGTTTAAATCTTTCAGCTGAGCTATTTCTACAATAAGGGTCCAATTCTAACCCTTACTGCAGTGAAACTATTTATATGGGCAGGGATTACTCACACGAGTAAGGATCACAAATGTGTTTTCTAATGTACTGATACCAAAAAAAAAAAAAAAAGGTATCGATTTTTCTGCATGTTTAAAGGATGCAATGTGAAATAATATAGCAAGGCTTTAAAAGTGATTTTATTTCTGTTTATCTCCAGTTGGAGAGAAAACAAATTAATAATTTGCAAACCAACAAGAATTCAACCTTGAAATGCTCTGGTCATGAACTATTTCAAGAAAAGAAAAACAAAATGAAAAAGAAAACTGAGGATTACATTTTAAAAATCAAGAAAAGAACAGCTTCTGTATAGGAGAAATGTTTGCTTTGTACTCTGCACAGATGCTGTACAAGCAAAATTCACAGTATATTAATATAAACTGTCTGAAAAAAATTCGACCTGATTTCATAAGACCAGCAAAAACAAAACAAAGAGAAGCATGACGTTTATGGGCTTTTTTCTCTAGCACAACCATGCAAGCTGAGCTGTGGAACTGTGATGGAAATATTAGAGCTGTTGTGCCTGAAAAAATGCAGTGATCATTTCATTCTTCCTGTCTTTTAATGCTCCAGGGTTTTGGAGACGAATAGGAGCAATAAGTTCACTTTGCAGAATTAATGCTGTAATTCTTTATCATAAGAGCGGAGCATTACCTCAATCTGATTTTTCTACAAAATGGTTCAAAGTCTATTTTTAATGATGGCCCTAATTTGTTAACACCTTTTAAATTATTAATACCCTTTATATTCAAGTAGTTATTGCATGTCATAACAATGTATCTATGCAGGGAAATTTAATAGTATTTTCTGCATGTCAAGAAAAGGCTTGTTCTGCAAAATGCTATTAAAACTGATAATGAGCTAAATATTTGCCATAGCAAACACTGAAATTACTATATCAATCAACTTTGGGTTCTTTTATTCAATAAACAAAATTTAACCTATTAACTTCGTCTAATTTTAGGCAGGAAAACGCTTGTTTTCAGGCATATCTTGCCCTTGACCTCATATCTTTATCATCTGATAACTACATTTTCCTGGCCAATTAAGCCATTGTTTTGAATCAGATGTAGCAATAGCAGGCTTTATTCTGTCCTGAATGCAACTATATTACTAGACCTGAATGCGATTTTCTCTGAGCAAATTTAGACTACATTTTAAAGCACACATCTATCACAGGAAAATGATAAGCTATGTTCCCGAGACACTTTTCACATTAAAGAAGAAGAAAAAAAAAAAAGGATTTATAATAAGTCAAAAGGTAAAATAAAACCTTATATTGTAAATCTCTTAACTCCTCAGATTTCAGTATCTCCACAGATTTGTCTATGTGGCAGGATGTTTTTGCTAGTATCTAAAAAAAAAAATGACTCCAGAAATATAATAACTGCAAGCAAGCATCACCACTGACGGGCACAGGAAGGAAAGCATCCTCTTTCATGAGCATCTAAAGCATAAATCTGAATGCTAACACCCATTTCAGTGAAAAAAAGAGGCAGGTTCCACCTCTGAAGAGTACAAGCAAAAACGGTTTATTGCATAAGATGAGAGCCTTGCCTCAACAGTGTCTGCTGGTGTGTGATGTTGCTGTTCATGCCTAAGTGGCTATATTCACCCCCTCACTTTGCTTTTGTCACAGCAAACTGTTGTGTGATCAAGAGGGATCAAAGTGCACCCTCTAGAGGCTAAACGCAACTTCTGGCAGAATTGCAAGTCACCCCCTCACTCGAGGGCCGCATTTGGCCCTAGATCACCTCTTGTAAACGAAACAACCATAGACGGTTATGAGAGAGGTGTTAAAAATATTAGTTTTGCATTGGTTTCTTGATGTGAAATGCTAGGAAAGAATGTTCTTTCGCAAAGGCATCCTGCAAGGCATTGCTGTCTGGGATAGTAAGACTGTGCAAACAAAATGAAGAATAAGATTTTCTTACTCCTGACTGCAATAAGGGCCACGTCTTGCTCATGCTAGGCTACATCATGAAGCTCATAATAATTTCAAAGGAACATAGGGGAAGCAAAGTGGAATCAAAAGGCAGGCACGCTCCCCCAGATAAGAGGAAAAGAGGTGTATATACTAAATCAGTAGCTTGTTGCTCTTACTCAAAGACAATCTCAATATAAAATATTTCCAATTAAATGATTCAGACCCATTTCTGAATAGAAATTGACTGTGCTATAAGTGTCATTTAGGTAAGACAAGGCTAATTGTAAAGACTCGTGCTCATGAACCTTGTTCAAAGACTCATGCTCGTGAACATTGCTCCTCAGCTCACAATGAAATGACTACTTCTTTCCTCATATTTCACATCCTGCTATACCTCCCTGCTGCTAAATAAAGCATCCATGTGAAAGAATACCAATTTCATTTAATTAGGGGCAAGAGCAGTATTAAGTTATTTTGTCAATATAAATTACATGAAGAATGGACCTGAAAGCACCAAAATCCCACTTAGAACAAAACTGTTATATGTTTAATCTCTTATGCTTGGCCTTCCAAGACAGTACCCTGTTCATTAAGAAACAATTTTCTATTAAAGACCTTATTTTTCACACTGATTATTAAAAAAGGCATTTTTTTTAATGGATACCATGGATTGGGCATAAGTACATGCAATGTCTGAAACTCTTTCATAGTTTTCTCTGGTTACCAAGATAGACCAAATTTTCAGGCACAAATTTGCAACCATTCATGTATAAAATTGCAGTTAATGTAATCAAGCCTGAGTTTGTGTCAGGAATTTGTGTGTAAAAGCGGTCAAATGACAATAGCAATTCTGCCTCCCTCCCCACCCCTAGCATAATAAAGCCAGGAAATTCTGAATTACCTTAAGGTCATATTTAAAAGAATCTCAGATTTACAGAACAGTTGCTGTTGAAGGTTCAGAAACAGTCACCATGTAGAGGCATGTAATATACATATAAAATTACCACTAGCGGATGCAGTTTCAGTTAAAACTGATTTTAAAAGCCACACTTTGTTGTTTCAAGTATTTCTGCTTACAATACTGCTAACATGACAGGAAAAGAAGGAGGAAAGAGTGACTTTGCAACAGGGGAGTGCTGCTCACTTCTCATACCGTGCCAGCATGGAGAGATACAGCATCAGAGATACATCACGCAGAAGCATGTGCCATCAGGCAGGTGAACCCATCCCTTCCAGGCAGCTACTGAGACTGAGCCACTGTGGCTTCATCTGAGATTGTTCTAGAGGCCAGCTTTTTAGGTGATTATATTTGCTGTATAATGGTTTGTTGATATTACTTTTTAGTGTATATAAAGTTGGCTAAAACCTCAAACTAGCAAAACAAAACTGTGTATAGCAAAGCAAATATGAAAGAGCCTCATGGGTCTCGGGTAGATATGAAAACCAGGCAACTGTCAAACATATATACACATACTATACATATATATACTTATAAATATATCTAAAAATAAAAATTTTATGCAGTCAGGAGGTACAGCCGGGACAACTGCATCAAAATCAACCAATGGAGACAACTTTGGAATAGGGAAAGAACTATGAAGAATTAGTATTACTTCAAAACCCCCAAACTGAATATATTGGGGGTATGTGCTTGAATAATCCATTTTTTAATCAAAACTGTCATTTAAAATAGTAAGTAAAAAATAAAGTTTCAGGTCACTCTTGCAGCTACCAAACATATCATCTGCTAACACCTCAGAATCACAATTAAAACAACAATGATAGAGGGAAGCTTTTTTCATCTGTTCCCAGGAATCTATAGAGTACAATCCTTCAGACATTTAAGTAATGGTTACTTCAGAAGCTCTTAAGCTCTTGTTTTGTCCATGAAGACAGATTCTCAGGACATAGAAAACCTCAGTCTAGTCTAAATAAAATGCAACAGCCTCCTTAATATTTAGACCACAAAGTTCGGTGTACACAGAAATTATAAGGATAAGAAAAAAAATGTTTTCCCCTTAACTAAATCTAACTGTTAATGTTGGACATGTGCAGGTCTTACACATACATCCTTAGAGGCAAACACTTGGGAACATTTATAGCTAGAGAGGCATGGAAGATGCAATGATTATTAGAACTTGAACATAACACTTAAGTTTATGGAAATCAATAATAGACAACATATTTTAAATCTGACAATGTTCATTGACAATTTTCTTCTTTCCATTAGAAACACTCCTTTCCTCAACATCCCCAAACACAGCGGCATCTCACAATATAAAGACCAAAACAGTGATCAGTGCACATCTAAGTAGGGGAAAGAAACATCCTTACTCCTCAGCGAGGCTCCATCTATCAATCTGGACCATTCACAGCAGAATGAGAAGACTGAAATTGGTAGAAGAAAATCAAACACACCCCTATTTCATGTGAAAAAATGTATGGAAGACCAACTAACTGCCTGGCCATAACTGCTTCTACAGGATACTCATTCTGTTCGACTATGATGAAGTCTTTTTCCTGAAGCAATGTCTCCTGGAGCCGAATGCTTGCTGGATGCAGTTTGAGTGGGTTTTACTTTCTCATTTGATTTGTTTGGAGACTGACACGTTTTGCACTCTCTTCCCTTAATTACAACTTCTGCAGAAGACAAGTAGAGGCTCAGACTTTTTTTCATGAATGAGTCCTAAGCAAACATATAGCTTTGCCAGCTTCTAACTTAGGTAGGAGCTTCTCTGCAGGAAGCTAATGGAGGCTGCTATGGTTAAATTTTAGGACAGAAAGAGAAGTGACATTTAGAAATGAATTTGACTTGAAAACCTGGACCTAGGCGACTCTTGCAGCTAAGACTATTAGAAGGGTCCCCAAGATCAGAAAAAAGCCAAACCAAAACAAAATGCCTTAATTTGCCATGGGAGGGGAAAATTATGAAAAGGGAATAAAAGCATTTGATAAGGACTCAAAAGATGAGCCATTTGTCTTGTAAATATTTTGATTTCTATTTACAAAAGACTGGCAAAACAGGACTTAGTACAGCTTTATAAGAATCGAGGGTTGTGAAGGCACAGAGCAATAGTGTAATCATATTTATTTGAGGATATGGATTCAATTACTGAACTCTGAACCTGGAGAAAAATCAGTCTGGTTTGTGAAGTAAGAAAACATGCTGTCTCAAACGGATAAAGAGACTGTTCAGATCTCACACCTGGGTTTCTAGAAGAAGTACCCTGCTATAAATAATGACCTAAAGCATTTCATTTGAGGTTAGCTGTACCTCTAGTAACTGAAGTATGAGTGGATTAACTCAATAAGATGAATTCAGAAATCTAGATGCTTTCCTGCTTTAGAAACTTATGTAAGGAGAAGAGTCCTGAATTATGTAAGAGACTTTGAATAACAAAGCTTCCCAGCACTTAGAGAGACCATTTAAGAATTAGCAGCAGCCCTTCTCTCTGCATTGATCTAATTTTTGCTGATGAAGTCCTTGTTCTTCCTGCCCTTTTGGGGCTAATACCAATCTACTATGCTCAGCTGAGTGGACTAGTCACACTGGACAATATAACTGGAAAATATATAAAAACGAAACAGGATCCTTGCATCTTCTTTCTACCTTCTTCCAGAAGTCATGCTCATAAGAAGGAACTACATTCTGTCATATCGAATTAATAATTAAATAAGTAATCCTTATAAACATCCCTTTCAGAAATCATCATAAAATTTGCTTCTAAACCCCAGCACTTGTCATGTAACTCCTTTCCCCCAAGATTACTGCAAAGATGGAAGTAATGAATTTGAAGTCCTCATTGGATAGAATAGATATGAGTTTGAATTACAGGCAATTTTAGATATAGAGGTAAATGTTCTAGTTTTTTCCTGTATCATTTTACCCTTTAGAATAGATTGTCCATGGGTGCTGTGGAAGTTCCATTGCGACATATTTTTCAAGAACAGGCAAGACAAACTTCTCCTAGAAATGACATAAATATAATTGCTTCTACATTGGGGCTGGAGAAGATGACTTCTTAAACTCCCATCCATTACTATTTTTCTGTGATCCTATGTTTATTGTCCTGGCTCATTAAATTCCAGTTCTGGAAAAGAGTAGAGATTATTCTGCCAAGATGATTTGGGTATCTTCAAATTAACCCCACAGGCTTTTGCACTGAGAAAGACTGCCAACTGCTCTTCACATTTTCCCTAGCCTGCCTATGATCCTTCTAACTGGCATCTAGTCAAAGTAAGATTGAACTTGTACATGTATGCGTTTAAATGAATCAAAGTCCTACAGTTTATAGAAACAAATGGTAGAAACTGATTATTTTAAGCAGCAGATCGTGTTTATGTGGAATCTGAATATATCTGCTTTGATTGTCCTATCCAATTATCTCTAAGTAAACAAAACCTCTGTCTCCATGCCTGATCACATTGAACTCCTATGTCCTAGGTAACTGCAGCATCACAAGTGGTGAAGATTCCATCTTTCTTCATCAGAAGACAATTATTTCTCCTTTACAGACCCTACTGAGGACAGGTCTTTTCTAAGACTGTCATTAACGTGTATTAAAACATACCCAGGGAGCACACACAAAAAAGATGGCTGAAAGGTTCTTTATAATATTAAGAAACAAATTAATTGAGTGTAATTTAAAGATAATTATACTAATAAGCTTAAAATAATATAATACAACTAGAAAGAGGCAACAAAATAGCAAATTGTTATTTGGTTTTCAATTTCAAAAGATGCAAAATATTTGTCAGCCTTGTTGACTACACTTAGCTTTAACTGCTCTTACTCAGCTGTAGGTAAGCTGTTAAATGGTGAGAGCCTCAAGTAGTAGCTAAGTTAGTGCACATACATAATGCCTAACTCAAGGGTTCCAGGCTCAGCTAGGCAGGTTAACAGCACCTTATACAATTATGTACATAAGAAGAACTTTAGCAATCAGCATCTGAAGAAATGCCATACTGCAGATGCCACAATATTGTTATGGCAATGAATAACACACATGATGGTAGTCTCTTTCTGCAAATAGCAGATGTCACAGCGTGCAATTTATTCACTTCAGAAAGATTGTTTAAAACTTACACTGTAAGTAATCTAAGTTCCTGAACCGATGTTCAATTGACTTTGGAATTGAAAGGGATGGAGAGATTTCATTTGGAACAGCACTTCCAAAAGACTTAACACTGATATCTTCTTCAGTCTAACCAAGGAGAGAGAGTAACAGTGTCCTGCTGTTTTGATTCTGCGGTGACAAAATTGGCATGAAGAAGGAGTCACACTGCAGCCTGCACAGTTACTTTATGCTGCAAATTGTGCATAGTATTACCAGCTCCAGATGGCTCAGGGAACAAGGGATTTAATTTGGGGGGGGGGGAAAATGTTGCAAGAATCTAAATGTAAGAATTAAATGTGAGATCCCTAATGGTCAAAATGTAAGATCCCAGATCTACTACACAATGTACTATGTGGACCAAACTGCACATTTTAAGGTAACTCCTAAAAATTATAGTAGGACTTACTTAAAATGAAATAAAAATTAGCTAGACTGTATATAGCCTACAAAACTAAACCAAACCAAACCAGCAAACTGCTGTAAACACTTTTAAAAGATTAAGACTACGTCAAAACTTTCCAGAAAACAGTTAACCCTGTGAGATATACTGGAACAGAGATACAGATAAGTATTGTTGCATATACATAATGATGTGCATATATATATATATATATTCTGTAGGTATAACTGAGGATCAGAGTTCAAAATGCCCTGGAAAATCTAAACACCTGCTCCCAAATCCTCTAGATCTCTTACTCAAATGGGAAAAAGTACTCTGAAAATAAACATTGATTGTCTCTTCAGTCAAAGGTTACAGTGGATTCATTGCTGACTTCGTCCATTTGCCAGTTGTTGAAAGTTGTTAATACAAGGTTTTGATTTCTTTATCCAAGCATCATGAACACTACATTAGTATCTTCAGAGAAGGATCTTGACTGTGAGCTGCAGTTTCACTGCCCCAACTCAATTACTGCATTCTTGAACTGCAATGTATTCATTTGTGGGCAGTGGGGCAGCCGGTGGGAGGGTATTGATTGGAGTACAATGTCATGTGTAGCAGCGAGAGTAAGATGAAAAGTGTTTTCTGCTTAATGGGTTGGTATTAAGTAGGTGGGAATGGCTTCTAATTAGCCAACAATTGCTGTGTTTCTCAGTTTCCCTCCCTTCCCTCCTCCTGTCGGTCACCAGCTGCCAATCTCTCTCTCCTTTTCCCTTTTTGTGTGGAGTTCATTGCTCACTGTAGTGAAAGCCTTTGTTTAAAAAAGAGGGCTCCCAGGGTCTCATCTGCCAGGGTACAGCTTGCTGCCTGCGATGAGTAGCAACTGTCAGTTTATTTTATCTCAACCTTTTCATCATTCTGCTGAAACTGGTCGAGTGAAACCACCTGAGAGACCTGAGGATTCAGTACCTACGAGTCATTAGCCAGGACTGCTCAGTCTCTCCCCACACATCAAGTCAACTGAACACTGCTTAAAATATTACCCATTTTAACCCCGTATTTTCCTACGGAGGTATTAGAATTCTTCATGCATCTTCTGAATTCTACTTGTATGATCGTTGTTTAAACATACTACAACTATGATTAGTAATACACTTTTCAGTGCTTCTCAACTCAAATGCTCAAGCAACACACTTTAGAAATACAAAATATAATACACTAACATTTATTAGAATGCCTTCAGTCAGAATCTCCCTTTTATCTAGGTTACGTTTCCCAGCATACCAAAGCTAGCAATTCTCAAAATTATTTGAACCTCTGCTTTTCATAATGAATCTCAGGTAAAAGGGATAAATTCTGTTCATAGTTACACTTATGTGATCCCGCCGCAACTCAATGAAATTTTTTGGGCATAACAAAAAGCAGTATTTGGTCCACAATTTTTACCGTATTTACATTTTCCTCTCTTTGCCGTACAGTTTCTCTCTCTGTATGTACATATACATGTATATATAATCCACATGCACTTCCACCTTCCAAACAGCTCGAATAATTGCACTACAATAATTAATAAACTCAAAGTTTGTGAGAGAAAGAAATATTTCATTTTGAACTAACCAAAAATTAAATTTATCTAAATGAAATTCCAAAGTCATTAGTCCGAACAATCTTTTTCTGGTAATCAAAGCTAACATGCTGCTGTCATTACTAGCTACTAGGTTTTAATACAGCAATTGAAATATTGCTTTCCCCTATGCAAACAGTGAGCTATTTCAAGATATATAAGAGATGACAAGAACAGAAACCCAGATATCCTCCAATATATCAGTTGCTTAAAATCATCAATATTTCATCTCAGTTCTCTTCTTACTGTGCATAAGTGTGCATACTTGTAGAAGTATCAACAAAATAAAATACAATTTGCTCTAATATTATTCTCAAAACTGAGCTAAAGGTAGCAGTGAGGATAAGATTATTTTCAGGGAATTACACATCTCAAGATGCTGTTTGGCAGAGTGAAAGGATCTGAAGTCAAAAGACTGGGCTCCATGGCACCCTGAAGTGACATTTTCCACCAGGAGAACAAAAAATTCAGGTAAACAGAGGGCTGCAAGTTCTACACAAGGGATAAGGAGTCAGTGTATAGCCCAGAATTACCAACATTATGCAGCATGTAGCCCTCTCCCCTCCTGATACCTACCAACTATATCGTTCTGATTTTCCTTGACACCAGCTACTGGGGCATGATCTGAAGTTCTCATTCCTCAAATCCCATGGGTGCACAACATGAGCTGAGCAGGACTACTATATGGCATACTCAACCTCCATTTTTCAGGTTCAATTTTATATCAGCAATGAGTTGAATGCACAGTACTAACTATGCCCTGGCTGAGGTATGTGGGCACAATCAGACAGCTTGATGTCTGTATTCACATCGTTTGTAAATATCAAGCAGCAAGAAATACACCTTCACAAAAGAGACATAGTTTGAGGACAGGCTTTCACGGACATTATCATCAGCTTATGAATAAGAATGAAGTTTAGATATGATGGTGCTGGGCACCTGCACTTACCATTTCAAAAAAACGCTGCAGAAGATTAATTCCCCACAGGAGCTGACACTAGCAACACTGTTTGACTAACATCCATAGCAACTACATCTCAAAAATCCAAAAATGCACCAGAATTTTTAGGAAAAGGAATTGGACTAAAACACTGTAGCAACCATGGCAAAAATATGAAACCCCCCTTTGATTCACAACAATTTCAAATTGGCCTCCGCTGGTCAATTACTCTATCTGACACTTATTATTTTCAGTATTGTAGGATAGTAGCTACATGTTCAAAATTATGCACTTGTATGACACACTATGGAAAATACTGTATCATTACTTAGCTCTGTGGCAAGATTTGTATTAGCCCTTAGATGAGAATGTTTTGTATTGCAGATAACACTGAATGCTTAACTAACTGAGTAGAAACATGTGGATGAGCCTGGGGGCATGGTCATCTGCTTAAGCATGCATTTGGATCTTCAAGGTAATTAAACACTAGTTGTATCCTTAAACTTTGTAAATCCATTCACACAGGTGATTAAGGCCTCTTTAAAGGCTATTTTGATACTTTGCATTTTTCTATTAATGAATTAACTGTGATGTTCAATAGGAAGTGTGATTCTTCCCAGTGTATTCTCTGATCACAGTGTAATAAAGACACAGCATGAAGATCAGTGCCAGAATGGCAAGTATGAAGAAACTGAAACACCACTCTTAAAAAAACCACTTATTGATTCTACGGCAAGCACAGAAGATACACCTAATAAGGTATAGATTGAGGTGCAAATTACAGTGTATAGAGGCAACTGACTTCTGCTCTTTGAACATTGACTGGAAGCATACATAAAATTTGGGTTTGGAATGAAGGTGTGGGGCCAAAAAGTGGGGAGAGAATAATTTGTAATATAAAAGTGAAGAACAAAAGACAAAACAAATGTAGGACCCCAAACAGACGGGGAAAGACGAAAAACATACAAAAAATGGCGGTTTCATAAACTGTTCCAAAAAATCATGATATATTCCTAGTGATTATGGAAAAGAATAAAAAGAGATTTTTTGGGCAAAAGAAATATGGTTTCAGCTGCCAGCTGCTCTGCATTATGACTCTTCTCGTTGTCAATGCATTTCTTATGCTCTGGATTGTAGGCAAAGCTAAAACACCTAGGTGCCTGCAAATCAAGGATTTCTCTGGAAGTGTCCTAATGTGGCTAGGAAAGAGTTTCTGTTTCTTTTGCACCATTCAAGTGACCTAGAGAATCAGAGCAGGACTGAGCTTCAGCCCTGAGAATTTAAACTGGTAGGGAACTACAATTTGGAAGAAGCACTGAGAGTGCAGTGCACAAAATTACGCTAGTTCAGTGGATAAAGCTACACTAAAGAGTCTGACAATATATTGTAGTTTGAACACCACTTTCAACGTTTTCTTTTTTTTTTTTTTTTCCCCACAAGAAAGAACAATTCACCTTATTTAGGAAAACATTTTCTGTTGATCTAAAAAGATTGTCTGGGAAAACACAGCTGCATGCCAACAATGTTTAGCACAGGATGTGTCGAAAGGAAATATATGTATGGTGAGATTTAGGTGTTTCCATTGAAAGTATCAGATGGAAGAAAAATCTAGATGAGATCCAAATCCTCCTCTGGTTAAGATGTTTATGTATAACTGATGACAAGAATGCTTAGAATCACATTAGGCAGGATGATAATGAATATTTTTAAGTTATAACACCACTTAGCTATACATGAACTGCCAACTCTTGGCTAAGACTATGAAGAAACTTCTTCTACCACATTATTCCATGGCTAAACATCAAATTATTCTACAAATAATCTCAAATTTGGTACCACCAATCCACATACCTGGCCTGAGTCTGATCCTGTGTTGCAATCCCAGTTAAGGCAGCACTAAAATAATGGGGGGAAAACAAAAAATCACAGGAAGAAAACCTGGATAGTGCATTTGTACAAAGCACAAGAACACTGAATATCAACACTTCCTCCTCAAACTTCAGCCATCAGCAGAAAACACAACAAACTACTATACTTGCAGCTAAACTGACATTTAAACTGTATTCTCAGACTCTTCATTGAGAATCTGCTGTGTCCAGCTGCTCATCACAATGTGACAAAAACATCCCTGCCACCCTCAGTTCTTCTCCTTGTACCTGATTTTTTTTTTCTAGTTCAAGCAATAATCACTCTCACTTTCTAAAAATATCAAAGTATATCAATAAGTAGACTTAATCAAATATTTTAAACCAAATCCCAATTAACAATAAATAAAATATGTGAACCACTGTCCTTGTTTGGGTTGGAATAGAGTTAATTTTCTTTGTATTAGCTGGTACAGTGCTGTGCTTTGGCTTTAGTGTGAGAATAATGTTGATAACACTCCACTGTTTCTGTTGCTGAACAGTGTTGACCCTAATCAAGTACTTTTCAGTTTCTCATGCTCTGCCAGTGAGGAGGGGCACAAGAAGCCTGGAGGGAGCACAGACAGGACAGCTGAACCAAACTAGACAAAGGGATATTCTATACCATATAATGTCATGCTAGGTATAGAAACTGGAGTTGGAGTTGGCCAGGAGATGCCACTTGTTGCCTGGGGATGGGCTGGGAATTGATCAGTGGGTGGTGAGCTGTGCATCACTTGGGTTTCTTGGGATTTATTCCTCTATTTTCCCTTCCATTACAACTATTATTATATTTTACATTAGTTAAATTATTAAACTGCTCTTATCTCAACCCATGATTTTTTTTGTTTCTTTTTTTCTGATTCTTCTCTCCGTCCTATAGAAGGGGAAGTGGGAAGTGAATGAATGGCTACATGGTACTTAGTTGCTGGCTGGGGTTAAACCACAATGAGCACATAAGCTGATTTTCTGAAACACATCTGTTCCATGTCATCAATGTCTATATGTAAGCATGCTGGTTTTCAACAATTAGGTAAGATATTTTGCATTAATATCAAAGGTACAGCAGTGAAAAAAAAGGACTGAGATTCTTTAAACACAAAAGTGAGAAAAGCTAAAATTCAGTAACTGCTGAGTGCTACGTGAGATGAACAAGCAGAGGCAGTACAAGTTTAGAAAATTTTAAGGAGAAAAAAAAAGACAGAACCACCTCTAAACCTTTTTTCATAATAATTGTTTTAAAATGTACACATTTTGGCATTTCTAACCACAGTATTTTTCCAGAAGAGAGCAAATTATTTGAATCAGCAAACCCCACAAAAATGAGCAGAAGCTATCCTGTAAATTTCAGTAGGGGACACTTGAAGCATTTTAGCTACTTTTGAAACATGCTCATGAAGAAGTGAGCCTTTGTGCACAGGGACAGCCTCAGAGTCTGTACTTGGTCACATGCCATTCAATAATTTAAAATCATAGCTCTTATTCAACAATAGGAACAAGTGTATAATTCCCTTATTTCATGTTCAGCTGTATATTCTCAGAAAACACTGAAACTTGTCTCTAAAGTCCTTTCAATTTCTCATTATTTTTGGTCATATTAACAATTTGATATTGACATAAATCATAAACATATAGAACTGTCCATAACAGATCTTACATCCAGACTCTTGCACAGTGAACAGACTGCTGAGAGGAGGATGGGCCCCAGAAGGTTCTTGTGAGGCACAGGCATGCTCTCAACTTCCCAAAATGAGGGCCTGAGTTACTCCCATCATCTTTACAGCAGTGTCTGGGAAGAAAGTCATAGTTTGTCCTGTTCAAATTCAGTCTAGCTACTTTGTCACTAACTTTACTCAACAACATAGTTACAAACCCCATTAATACGCCATCAAGAAGAAACATGTTAAAATAGTAAGACTGTATGCTAATTTCAGTCACCATGCAAGCTAATATATATTTCCCTTCTGTACATGCTAACTGAAGAATAGACCTTTTAAAGTAATAAATACAACAGAGACACAAACAGTGGCTTTGAGGGAGTGCATTCATGTGCACAATTCTGGTAGTCCTACGTCAGTATCAAGATAGGCCAAAATCTATGATAGAGATTCAAATATGAAATATGCAGTGAAAGGAACCTGCTAACCCAAACCACTACTTTTCCACTGATATCACATAAAAACTATTTTATGGATGTTTATCTGTGTAAGGTACAAAGACTTGCTGGTTTTATAGTTTTGATCAGTACATCATACCTTCCCTTTCTCTTAAATATTCTCAGATCAAAAAATCTGCTAGCACCAAGGCATATTTACTGGTCAAATACAAAACCTAATTTACAATGCATATTCCTGATGAAGACTGGTTTTGATTTGCTCAAGTGCAGTCAAGAATTTTGGGTACAGTGCCATGGCATAACAGTTTCATTTAGCATGCATTTGAGGTACCTATTAAAGAAGGAAAGACAAGATTCTTACTGTTAGAAGTTTTCCTGAAATTAGTGTTCTTCAGAAAGAAGAGATAGTAAAAAAAGCAGTTTATCACATTCTAAAGAGGAATGCTAGAAATAGTTCTGAAGTCAATGGCACAAGATAATTCCATTGATCTCAGGACCTCAAAATTGATGATATGGGTAAGACAACCATTTATGCTGCATTTATGGCCATTAAAAAAAAAAAAAAAAAAAAAAAAGAAAAAAAAAAAAAAAAAGAAAGAAAAAAAAGACCAAACCAAAACAAGAAAACAGAAAACACAGAAAGGCTGTGATTGCAAAATGTGCCAGTTTGTCAAAGTTCTCTGAAGTTAAGAAATATAAATCTAAATTGTGCTCAAAAGCACATTATGTTTCTCAAGAAAACAACTGAAGGCTTTTTAGTATGAGGAAAACTATACATTTTAAATCTACTCTTAAAAGCATTTAGATGATTTCAAGTGTCCAAGGCCTGTTGCTGAGGCACAGCCCTCCTAGATGCAATGACCTAGAAGCTGCCAGACTCACAGAAAACACAATTCCTGGTCAGCATTTCATGTAATCAATATAAAAAATCTGATCCAAAATTTTCCTGCCTTCAGCACCTTTAATTATTCTTCTCCCTTGGAGATTATTTATTGAAAGACTTGTGAAGTATTTTCTCATCAATGTTAGTCGTGCTGTAGGTTCTTTTTTAGGTTCTAACATGGAGTCATCTAACATGATTCTGCTGATTGCTTTGAAAACATGTTTGACTAACCATAAAAGATCAATAGAAAATTTATTTGTTCTTGCAGTGACATCTCACAATGACATAAATATTTCTTTTCTAAGTGAAGACAGGCGATCAAGTCAAATGCAGGAGATGGAAACACATTATCCTTTGCATTTCTAAACACGGTTTTCTGACAATCCTGTCCATTTTGCCCATGACAACTTTGGTCAAAGCATCCATTTTATTAATAAATGTTGAGATAAGTTGAGTAATTAACTGTTCTTCCTGCCTAGTTATTGAAATGATTGATTTAGAAAATAAGCCTTGGTTGAAAGACATAAGATACACGGCAGTACTTGAATTTAAATGCCATTGCTCCTCTACTAGTCTAAGTATTTATTTTGCCTAAGAATACAGAAACTACTCTGATTTTATTTGTTTGTTTATTTATTTATTTTGGTCACAGAAATATTCAGTCAGAACAGTTAGGAATAAAAATTTATTACCTTCCTGTCACTAAAATCCCCCATGGATTAAGAATTAGCATTGTATCTTGTCTTTAGCTGTTTTATCCTAAAAAGACTGAGAAAAATCTAGTAGGTTATCGATGCTGAGCTCTTTGAAAGAGCTAGAATTACTGTTCTATTATCACAGCAGGAATTTCTGAAGTGATGAGTTCATCACAGGATGCATAGACATTCTCCTGGAACATAGGATAAAGGCTGTACCTGAAACTCAAAGCCAGTGAATCCTAATATTGAATTAATGCCAGGTCATGTTTTGCCAGACAAAGATATTAAAAATGTAATGCCGGTGCTAACAAGAGATTTGGCACACAAAACATGAAGAATGTTACAGATTGTGCTGACAGTGTGACACTGTGTTTTCCTGGATGTAATCTGAGGTATCATGAGAATAAGCTTGGAGCACTAATGAGAAGAATGATATTGAACTGGAAGAGCTGCTAAATATGCAGTAGCCACAGGGTTCCTGGAGTTAACTGGAACTAAAACAAAAACTGTAACACTGAAAGTAACAGAGGGTAAACTAGGCAGAATTGCAGAAGGAAGAGAATCTCAGCAGGCAAAACTTGTTTCTGGAATCATGCTTGCCAGGACGTAAAGGGTTTTTCTAATCATACTCTTTTTATCCCTGAAGTGCTGTTGAAAAGAAGCATGAATCTCAAGCTTAAAGGGGAACATATCATTTCAGGATACAAACAAGTTTCACAGCTGACTGGAGAAAGCAATGCATAAAAGTGGAATGGAAAACCTCTTTCGGTAAAAGGAGGAAAATGCATGTTGAAGATACAAATATCATCCTATGTTGTTGAGGCTCCTGTTATCTTGTTGTTGCCGTTGTTGATTTTTCCTTGCCTCCAATTTACATCAGCTACAGGTAATGATCCTCATGTGAAATACATATAAAATTGCTTGACACTGGTTTTGTATTTGACCACATTGGAATTCTTGGCATGCGCTACAGGTCTAGGAACTTACTGTCCTTCGCAGGAGACATGCACCCAATCAACTCTGCCAGCCACCAAAATCTGAGAATGTGCTGGATATTCACTTATTGAGGCAAAAATCATAAATATATACAGTCACTGAAAAAGAAACACAATATCATTGAGAAAGGACTGCCTATTACCATCACTAGAACTTCAAAGAGTGTGATACTTAATTTGTTGTCACTTCAGCATGCCAGTGAATGTCTTTGCTCCACAGCTTTCAGTTGCTTCCAGTGCTGCCTCTGGTATCCTGGCTGCTATTAAGCTGCTAACATGTTTGAATATCAGTCTATTAACCATTTATTTTATATGTAAAATTTACAATTGAAGTTATACTTCATTTTCAAATTCTATGAAAGGAAAAGATACAAAAGAAAACAGCAGACATGCAGTTCTTTGTCTTTGAGAGTATGATAACTGGGGGAATTTGGACCTAGTAACTCTGAAGTTCCATGTTATGAATTTGGCCCAGCTGTCTTTTATTTTCACTATACTCTAGATTCACACTCCACAGGAATACAGAGAGGAAAGCTTAAAGATGCAGTACACTTGTCCTTTTTCCTTCCAAAGAGCAATATATTTTAATACTATTAATGCTTGGAGAGAATGCATAATTCAGTTTTTCTTGTATTAACAGATAGTACAGGGGAAAAACAGTTAAGAAAATTTAAAATACGAAGAGGTCTGCTCCATACAAAGTCCTCCTCTACTGTTTATCTCAGATAAGGAAACACAATGAAGAAAACAGAGTAGCTTTTTTTTTCTTTTATTCCTTCCTTTCTCTCCAATGTCAAGTAAAAGGATGCTAAAAATAAACCAGCATAATCTTCTGAATTCAAAACTAAGCCCCCTATATCAAGCAGAAATTTTTTCTTTCTTTTAGAAACGGGGAACTATCCTGGGATGCACATGAAAAACCGACCAGGAAAAAAGATTTATTTTTTTTAAGGATTAAAATAATGATAATTGAAAAAACTAATACAACACTGCTTGAACGTAACTGATTTTGAAAAACAGCACAGAAAAAGCTTAAGTTACCATCCATAGCAACTGCTATTATCTGCTTCTCCCTGCTACATTTTTTCCTGCCGGTTTTCTCCTTGTTTCTCCCTGTTACTAAACTTACTTAATTCAGCCTTTAAAATAAGCAGAAAAGGAGTAAATCTAACCCCCATTCAGCACATGATTTAAGCCCAGGAAATAATTTAATAAAAGTCTACAAGAAAAATGACTTAACAGTTCAGGACAATACAGCACTAATGTGTTTCATAACCAATGTCTTACCAACTGTAAGAGGGTCAGTGCACATGTCACTTCTGCTCTCCTTCCATGCCAGCAGATACTTGAGGCTGATGAGATCTTCTGCTTCTATATGGCTGTTAAATGGCACCATCAGTTTATGAGCCTTTGCAATGCCACAGTAAGCCTTTGTTTCATCTACTAAGGGCAAATTATTTAAAGTTTTTGCTGTCTCATAAGCCTGACTGAAATATTCACAAGCTTCACTATAGCTTCCCTGGTAAAGAAAGAAAAAAAATTAAATTGTAAAAACTACTTGTAGACACCTGTATTTTATCCTGACATAGTTATAGTCGGCTCCTCTGGTACCTCTAAGATGTTGCAGTTGAGAGACCAGCCCATAGAATGACTCATGCAAGGTATTCAGCAAATAACTTTCCCTTGCTGTTTCCTAAGCTCTAAAATCCAGATAACATTGCTCATATCTTTCTCAGGAACAAAACTGGTTTTGGTTCTCTGTGTAGTATTTTGAACATGCAATACAAATTAAAGCACCTCTGGAAGATGCCTTCCATTCTCTTATTGGTGTGGAATTCTTCTGCTTTGATGGCACAAACTTCCTGAGTGAAAACATTTTCAGAGCTATTGTATTCTTTCACTCTCAATTTAATAAATTTGAAATTTCCTTCTGCATAGAGCATAGACCAGGAGAGACTCCAATTGATACCTGTTGCACTTGATATTACTTTTGGGGATCAAAATTTATATAACTGCTAAAATGTTCATGTAATTTAAATAGGAGGAAAGAGTAATAGAAATTCAGGTAGTCTTTAAGCCTTGTTTCATACAAGAGATCAGATTTAGGCTTATGAAGATACAATAATGAACAATAAGCCGTAGGATCATAGATGAAAAGCAGAAACATCTACATATCATACTCATGAGAACTGTAATTGGTTAAGCGATGCAATTAGTGAGAGGAATACAGCAAATCAGGCTAAGAAACTTGAGAAAATGAAAATGAAAAATGGCGCTGTGTCATGTTAACTGTCAGAGTTTGCATATTAAGTAAAGAACTCTTAACTTACTTAAATCACTTAAACTGGGAGAAATTAGACGTAATACTTGCACATGGCACAAACCAAGTCATTTTATGAAACAAGAAACGTATGGGTAAACCAAGCCTGACTAGAAAGCATGAAACAATTGTTCAGCATTAAAGAAAGACAGTGATGGTGATGGAATAGTAAGATGACAGAAATGGAAAGATACAGCAACAGCATGGACAGAACAAAGTGAATTTGGTCAAAGTCACTTTAGGCAGAACAGTAAAAGTTATATCCCTGGTTTACTAAGGGCTCCCTAAGGACAGATCTGGATATAAATAGAGATATCTTTAATTCGACGAAAAGGACAGTACTACTGCAAATTGTGTCACCAGGGAAGTACAGAGTTGAATAAAAATACCCTAATAATGAATTAGAGAATACTGGTGATGACAGCTGACACCAAGTAGGCAGTAATCCAAGAGAGGAAATGGTACTTTAGATTCAGTTTTGGTAAACACTGCTGACCTTGCAGAAAAAATGGTGTAGAATGTAGGAAATTGTAAATCTTGCGAAGGTATTTTTTTTATATGTTTAATTTATATATTTTATGTAAATTAATTAGATTAAGTTACTAACTTTCTTCCCTTCTACACCACTATCTCAGTTCAAGGCAGCAAATTCTGAAACGTGAAGGATAGTTTAGATAATAACCAAAAAGAGGGTAATTCTTAAAATATCAGTTCTCATAGAACTGATTATTAGCAATGGTGGCAGAAGTAGCGAAATATAGTTAAGCACAATTTTGTTAATTATTTTTTGAATTTGGAGTATGTCATGGTTTAAGCCCAGCCATAACTCAGAACCACTCAGCCACCCTCCCACTCCCCCCCTTTCCTCTCCCAACTCCCAGAGGAATGAAGACAAGAATCAAAAGAACGTAACTCCCATGGGTTGAGATAAGAACAGTCCAGTAACTAAGGTGTAACGCAAAACCACTATTGCTACCACCAATAATAAGAATGATAAGGGAAATAACAAGAGAAGAGAATACAATCTCTCATCCCTCGCCGACCGATACCCAGCCTGACCTGAGCAGTGATCTAACCCTTCCAGGTAACTGCCTCCATTTCATATAGTGGGCATAACGTGCTGTGCTATAGAATACCTCTTTGGTCAGTTTGGATCAGGTGCCCTGTTTCTGCTTCCTCTTGGCTTCCCCTCCGCCCTGGCAGAGCATGAGGCTCAGAAAGTCCTTGGTCAGACTAAACATTACTGAGCAGCAACTAAAAACATTGGTGCTATCAGTGCTGTTCCCAGGCTGAAAGTCAAAAACACAGCACTGCACCAGCTACTGAGGAGCAAAAAATGACTGCTACTGCTGAACCCAGGATAGGAACCTACAATAAATTAAGCTCTGTACCCTTCTCCAGAATCAGAGGGACATATGGAACTTCAGAAAATGAACAAAGGCAATTGAACAGGTAACTAATTGTCCACAGTCTTACAAAATGGAACACAGCAGAAAAAAAATATATAATCTCTTAGGTCTACTTGTTCATAGTGCTCTATTCAACTAGGGAGAATACTCTGGGCACAAAGCACGCAAAAAAAGACAAAGCCCAACCTACAGCAATTCTGTTCAAACTCAAGTACAGTAATTCACAAAATACAGAAAACAGACAAAACCCCACCTACTCCGTAATTCAGGAGCTTAGACTTACATACTGTACAGCCTTAGCATAGTTCTCATATGATGTTATGAAATACAACCATGTCGCTAACTACAAAACAGTCAGGCATATGCCCCTTCACCTTAGTAAATTTAGCATCACGGAAAATAGAATGGTAGGAAGAAAAGCTCAACAAGACAAGAAACTCAGAAGTTAGATTTAGACTTGACATACAGCTTCAGAAGGTCAAAAGCTGAATAAAACACTGCATCAATTTGTAAGCACCTTTTCTGTCCAGCCAACACTTCTAGTGACCTATCAAACTAAGAATACTTCTAAGTATACTGGCACCATTTTCCTCCCACTTTCAGTGCTTTGTTAGCACAGTCTTACATTCTCTTGCACCAAATACATCTGATAAAGTCTCCCAATCTAAGCCAAACAGAACATTGTTGCCAGTACAAGTTTGAAACTATGTTTATAAAAATGATCCCTGTTTGTTACTTTCAGAGGTCAACTCATGACTAAACTGTAATTCATCATATTATAAACATATGAATCCAGCATGAATTTAAATGTTCCTAGGTTTACCTACAGGGAAATAATAATACTATATTTCTTTGGAACCTAACTAAGACTACCATTGATTGCCTGAAGGAGTCTCAGTTTATCATAGAATGACACCCTTTACAACACAGATGATACGAGATCTGTCTACCTGAAGGATGACTTAGATGATGTTAAGCAAGTATTTAGCTATTTTGTTCAGATCTGTCAGGATGTGTATTTTGGGGCATTTTTGTAGTAATTTTTTTTTATTTTTTAAAGTCAAAGTTGCAAACTGACTCTATGAAAAATAAGACAGCTTGCTGCATCCCTCCTACTGCTGAGTTGGCAAGAACATTATTTCATTCACAATATTCTATCTTGTGCTATTTCATGGTCTACAGAATAATTCTGGTTTAGGTGATGTGAAGAGTGATAAGTTGAGCTTTTGTTGCAACTATGACGTACTGAAAGAGAAGCTGTAATTTGAAATGTTAGCAAACTCTCAACACAGTGAGGACAATGGAAACAATTTCAACATATTAGATATTCATATCTTTTATACTGCAAGCACCTTACCTGCTATGAGAAACCATGTTAAATCTACTGGGATATGACAAAGTTCTGAAAGGTAGGTGAGGGTGAAAAGAAAACTGGCTAATGTAAATAGATTAAAAAAACCCACAACAAGTTAGCATTTATGTAATGCCATTCAAAGCAAAACCCTTATGTGTCAGTCAACCAAAAATACCAAAAACCACAAGCTCTGTTTAGATTATTTAGCTTCATCTAGTTTCATACCTGCAGCTCCTTTATACTGTGGGCATTCCTTTTTAATATGACCTTCTCTTCCACAGATAAAACACCGTTTTTCTCTTAAGTCTCTATCTTCCAGGTGCTTCCACTTCTCTGCTGATTGCCTTGGAGTCTTTTCTCTTCCAGTTTCCACTACTGCCCTTCCTAATTTCCTCTTCTGAGGTGTACAGACATGCAACTTTCCCTCCTTGATTGAGCTCTCCTTTTCTGTTGCTTTAATCTGAGTTTCTTTGTCCTCATTGCTTCTTTTCTCCTTGCTTTCTGTGTTCCTCTGTTTTTTTGTATCTTCATAACCACGCCGCCGTCTTAGTCTGCAGGAGCACAAAAATGCTGTAAGAGTTCATAGGGCGTACATATATACATGGAGGGAAAAAAAAAGAACATCCACCAAATCCAGTGCTGTCTACAGATAAAAGACATATTTCATGTATTTCTTGAGTGGGTTAAATAAAGTGAATTAATGCACTTGACCCTTTGACCCTTCTACCAAATAATGCTACACTGCTGTAAAATGTATTCAATAGTCTAACTTCACAATGATATTACAATACAGTCCTAAATTCTAAAATATCTAAAAAAATACGAACACAGCAGAAAATCTGTGTGAAAAAGACAGAACTATAGGTTGTTGGGCTTTTTTTGTCTACTTGTACAATTCAGTCAGAACTTCCTTCTCAAACTGTGTATTTTTACAGTATCTTTAAAAGTCTATTCTACTGGGAGAAGCTTCTAACATTCTGCGTGATTTTGTATAGATCGTAGCTGCATGTGTGCAATGAACTGGGGTTTCACTCTAGAATGCAAGATTAAAAATCCACTGCATCTGATACAGAAGTTTAGACATTGAGTAGGTTTTCCTACCACCTCCAGCATTCTTTATTTTAAAACTACCATCAGCTACTGTACTTGCGTTTGATAAAGTTGAATAAATTCCCCAATTAACAGGCTCAACAATATAAGTTCACAATTCTCTGTTGTGTAGCAATAAGACGATTTCATCTGATCCAATATAAGTAGCTTTTTACCTACTTACATAAGATTACAGGTGATTTTTACTTACAGCTCTTAACATAAACAGAACCTAAGTAAAGGGTAGATGTTTTCATTTACCTTACAACTGAGCACAAATGCTTTCAAGATTTCATACTCTTGAAGTTTTATTTGCCAATTTTCAGTATTTTATAGATATAACCCTAACCTTTCTTCTAAACAAACCCAATGAAAAGTTCCACACACATGCCAAAACCGTACTCACTTTCTCCTCATGGGACAGTCTCTCATGAAATGGCCAATTTTACCACAGGTTCTGCAGCATCTATCATTTGGTGCCAGTTCTCCTTCTGTTAGTACCTCAGGATCAAAAAAGTACTCCTAAGGAAGAAATAACACATTTTAAATGAAAATCCATACACCTAGGAATCAAGACAGATAGACAAGTATTAAACCAGCAGAAAGTTACAGAGAAGAGTAAGTGTGGTGTGTGTAGCTGAATTCCTGAAGATCCAGTGAGGTGAACTGACTGCTGTCCTCTTTTCTTTGCAGGCACCCTGCTGACAGCTAGGCCTTCAAACTCTCTTTTAAAACTGCGGTTTTAAGAAATGGTAAGCTGGTTTTGATAGGGACTAAAATATGTAAGCCTCGAAAGCAAACCTTTGACTTGATTAGTATTCTGCAGGCCAACACATTTTACATGCAAACAACACAAAAGCAGCACTGAGTGGTAATGCCCAAAAAGATTTTTAATGGACAGTTAAAATTTAAGAGAGAAGAGCTTAAAGAAAGTGTAACATTACCTCTGAAATCGCTGAGCTATACACTCAACAGCATGCACCTACTGCTCTTAGAAGGAACTTACCATTTTTGACGGATATTCTTTAGGAAATACTTTTATAGGGGTACCAAATAACTTTCTGCCATTGATAAAAGCCTTCATTATAAAATTTGTCACTAGGAAGGGGAAAAAAAAAAAAGGAAGAAAACATCATACAAACCAGTAAAGTAGGATCTAAAACAAGATCTGCACTCTGTAACCAAATTTGTTAACAGGAGACTTACTTTTTCTTGACAGTCCAGCTCCAAGATTGTGGTTCAAATCAAAGGGGTCTGTACAAAAAGCATTACAAGCATTAAGTCCAGGCCTGGATCAACAATGTATACATATACATTAACAACCCAAGGCAGCTATTTCCAATGCAGAATTCAGATACTGAAATTGTACTGTTGGTAAATTTGTTGAAAATAAATTAACTCCATGGACAAAGGATCACAGTCATCTAGCTCTGAACCGACTGAAGCATGGTAAAAGTTATTCTGAAAGTTGAATGCGCAGGCAAGAGAGTAGAAATGCTTTCCATGAAAGTCACAGTGGCCAGAAAGTGGTTTAGGGAGCATTCCTATAATGTTTCACTGTATTTGCTTGATAGAGAGCATGGTATTACTTAACAGTGTAATAACACATACTTTCAAATCCCTCATGTAAATACAGACTCAGCTAAATTTGGTATTTGAGAGAAAACCTCAACTAAAGTACAGGTAAATTTCTTTTCCAAAGGATTTGGTTTAATCTATTTCTCTTTGAGTTGCTGCATGATAAGTTGATAAGTAGCATGTCTGCTTTCCATGTTCTTTTCAGTAGAGAAAAAAACCCCGTAAGAGTAATTTTTATCACTAGTGAAGCTCAATGGAAATTTTGCAATGATTTCAAAACATCAGCAAATAACAAATTATAATCTAGTACTACAAAATTAAGTAAGCCTTGTGGAAAAAAAAATTTTCAAGGGGGCATTAAAGAAAGTCCATGTATTCATTTACTTCGCATTTTTACCTTCAATTACAATGTATTTGGAGGTCCACTGCTTTTTGAAGGTTGTAAGTAGATTTTTACTCCGAATGCAGATAACATGTTCTTTAAAATCAAATTCTTCTGTGTAGAAACGGAGAAGTGCCAGCCACAGTTGCCCAACAGATTCAGTGTTTTTGCCATAGTCCGGCCAAACAACTGACTGAAAATACAGAAATATTTTTACTTACAGTACGTACATTAAACAGAATAGTTTTCATAATTTGGAAGCTCAAACAATGTAAGTCTTATTTTATGAAGAAACATAACTGAGTTACACCAGTTACTTTCATAATGGGTATTAATAATCCAATATAAATTTTTAAATGTAAATTTTTTTTTAAGTAACAACAAAAGTAGAGAATTAATGTAACTTCTAATATTTGGTCTTGCCTATTATACAAAGAATTTATTAATGCATTTTATGTGCCTATTTAACATAAAATTATTCAATGAGATTAAGTAGTTATGACTAAATATGCAGCTGGTATTTGTAGGAATTATCTTCACCTAGTAGTGTGATGCACACAGCAATAAATCATCATTAACATCTTAAAATACTTTTTTTTTTTAATTTCTTGCAGTTTTCGTAGATTCCCCCCAAATGAATTACAATCAACCGTATTCGTAAAGATTTACAGCTTGCTATTGGGATTCTCAAAGCAATAGTTACTCCACTTCCATTTCTATATTCAATTACCACATCTGAGGACCGTATTTCTTAAAAGGAATTCTTTTTCATTTGCAAATTAACCTGATTTACTCACCAACTCGTCTATCTTATCAAAGAAATAAACATTCCAGCCATCAACTAAAATTTCAGGCTTCTTTGGTTCTTTGTATATCTGAAAGCATAACATTAAACTCATTAGAACAGCCATACAGGTTCACCATTCATGTTCTTCTGGTCTATACTGTGTATAGATAGTAATTTCTTTCTTGAGATACTGTACCTCTTGAAGAACAGGGATGACAGGTGGATTTCTCTGTTGAAGAAAATAAAGCACCATAAGAGTATATGCATAAGAAGAAAGGCTACCTCGGGATGCATCTCCAATGTCACATATCTAGAAAAAGAAACACCATTTTTATCTCTTATTGTTATAACCTCCTGCTGCAGGAACTACTGCTTCTAGAATGTCTGAAAGATACTTACCTTTGTAAAGACTTTCATTGTGTAACATAGATACTTTACTCTTGGATCAATGGCTGCATATGATGACAGGAGTCTTGTGTTATGCAAGGCCTACAAAGAGCAGAAAGTCATACACAAAATACAAGAGCTGTGAAGAAATTGAGTAGTAAGCTGAAACAGAAAATCCAAGAACTCTAAGTTGCGTGCTCAAGAAATGCAGATGTGAAACCTCGCATAGCAGAATGTATATCAAGAAAGGGAGCGCTGGATGAGGTTTTCACTTGCTCTCTTAAAAAGCTGATCAACATCCTTTACCTGCACACAAAGCAGTATTCACAGAACAGTGGTTCAGAATGGGAAGCATTAATCTACCACTTCATTTTCAAAGTGTTTGGTAGAAGTTATGTTCCTAAACTAAACAATCTCAGCCCAGAAAAGTGAGAGCTAATTAACTGACCCATATGGATGTGTAAATTCAAGAAGAAAACTGTGGTTGAGGTATCTTTCTCAAGACTTCTCCTGAGCCCACATAAAAACTTCAGAAAGTTTAATACTGGGCTCTAAATCTTACTTTCCCATAATATTTCAAAGAACTGGCTTTTCAAGTTCAGAGGCAGTGAAAAAAAAAAACCCAAACCCCAAAAAAACCCACTCCACCCAAAACTTGTTTTTATAGTATTTTCCCAAAGAACTTATGGCTTTTAATAAATTCGAACATGTTCTAGTTCAGGCAAGCTAGGTTCAAAATCATTATTCCAGGCCTCAGCAAAGCAAGATGAGCCATGATGAGAACTGGAGCGTTAGAACACTGAAGTTATATTATTTTGTCTCTCATTTACAGAAAGACTTAAACACCTAAACCACTAGTTCTTGCTATTACTGAAGCATTAATATATTTTCTTTGGGAAGTGGCAACTGTGAAGTCACAACTGTGCACTGACGCTAAATGAAAAAGGCAATAACCTTACCAGAGTATTATATAAACTGATGTCTACTTCAAGACCACTTCTGACATGGAAAAATTTGACAATTGGGACTTTAGCAGTTGTTATAGGCAAGACACTTCTTAAACCTAGGATGAAATGTTTAATTACTGAATGACTGCAATACAAGTAACTCCAAACTGTAGTAAAAAGGCTACAAAATAAAATCTTAATTGGTACCAAAATTGTATTTCAGTTATATTTTAATGTTGATTTTAGGCATTTGTCAAACTTAACTAATTTGCTAAATATATACAAATATACATTTTTCTCCCCAATAAAACAAAGATCAGTTTAAATTTTACAGAGAAGTAAGCTTAAGAGATCACTGACAGTTCACTTCAATTACACTAAATTCATCTGAAATACACCAAAACAAGCACTATAAATTGTAAATTCTTCTAGAAAAAACAGAATCCTCATTGCAAACTTGTATCAGCCTACCTTTTCCTGTTAACTTTCTGTGCACTGAGCATACAATATAACTACTACCTTGAAGCCTGAAGCTTTATCCTTATGTATGTAGGTTATAAATATACTATATGTCCAATTCAGATGTGGTCCTATAAGATTATAACCTCATAGACTTTTATATGCAAACAAAAATGAATTTGAGTGTTCACAACATATAACCTCACTCTTTCTGACGCTCTTCAGTATAGTTTTATCTTAATGATTTTAATCTACAGTGCCCCAGAATGTTGTCACTACAGCAACTGAAGTCACATAACAGAACCACTTATTTTAATTTTCAAGAAAGTTACCTGACTGTTTCTTGAGAACTTTTGCTAAATCTTCAATGATTCTGATGCAATCAAGTCCCTAAGACATTAAGAAAACAAGTTCATGGTTGTATCTGCTACATTTAGGAAAAACTTTTATTACTTGCCATTAAGATTAAAGCTGTATAATTGAGAGTTTCATATTATATACAATTATCTGAAGACCAGAAATAGTTTCAGAATAGCACCTGCAAAATCAACATTATACAGTATCTTAACATAAGCTTTTAAAGTATATATTTTGCCTAGACCAACAGCAAACCCCCCTAAAATAATCTTTGTGGCACTGATTTGTGCTTTCTTCCAATCTGAAAAGCTTCTATAAAATAATAAGCTTGTTACACTATATATATACAATATAACAAAAAAGTTTTGAATGTTTTAAAACAAAGTAAAACAACCAAAACCCAAAAAAACCTCAAACCAAAACAAACCCCAAACCCAAACCACTTTTCAAACTACCTCAGCAGTTTCCAGCCCATCAATTGTCATACAGATATCAAGGTCACTTTCTTTGAAGCCAAAGCCATTTTTTGATGAGCCAAACAAATTCAGCTTGGTTCCTGTAGGAGATATGATGGGTTATAACCCCATATCGACAGAGTCTCAAGATGTATATAACTTCAATCCACTGAATGCCTTTTAATACATGCATAAAAACATTAGTATCTTTCTGTGATACATCAAAACTTATTTTCTCATTGACTTTGCTGATGTGGAAAATATCTGTACTTTCATCGGTTCAAATGAGCAGCCTGACAAATCCAGAAACAAGTCAGGTTTCCCAATAATCAAATCATCAGCATGCAGCAACCAGCTGATATCTGACTGAAAACAAACCTGACAAAACTGCTCTCTACAGAGGTTTTCAGGATAAAGGATATATCTGACCACATATCAAGCTCCAGCCAAAAATATCCGTCACTAATTTTAAAAGACTATGAACCAAAGTTCGGGTGTTAAAGAAACACGTGGTAAGGACTCCAGAAACAAAGCAAAACAAAAAATTCCAAATAGCTAGATACTGCAAATACAGTACCTGTATTTTAAAATATTCCAAAATGAGTAAGTTTCAGTAGGAAGGATTACAAAAAGCTTGCTGTTTTTAAGAGCAGATAGAACAAGAAGTCTGGCTAATGAATAAGGCTAAAATAATCACAAGCTGTTCCAGTACTGCGTTGACAGTTTTCTCCTTAATTTGTCATTGTTCCTTCCTACTAATGAGTTGTATATATGACTAAGTAAAAACACAACTTACATCAAAGCCTTAAAAAACATAAATTAATGTAATTAATTATAGCAATGCTGAGCAACTATATAGGTTAAGTGTTGAAACCTGAAGTGTTTATTATGTTGATGTTTTCTTGGAAAACACACAAGTACAAACACACCGCAATATAAATAAAAAGCTAAAAATGACTAATTACCTGGGAAATCATGTCTAATAAAGTTTTCCAAGTTTTGTCTTATATGTTCCCGAGCCTGATCCTCCACAATACTTGGAGAAAAATCATCTTTAAAAAAAAATAATAAAAAAAAAATTATGCAAACTGATCTGTGGACAGTCAAAAGCAAAGATTCAAATGAAAAAAAGTGAGGGGTTTACAGCAAGGTAGGGGGGAAAAAGAACACAAGAGAAGATTCACATGTGAAGGAAAGCAAGCGAGGATGAAGTAGAAGAGAACTACCTGTTCAAAGAAAAATACTGATTAGACAAATAACACATTTTGTCTGGTCAGAAATGGTGAGAGAGAAAGGAGGAAAGTTGAGTGACTCTGAAAAGAACAAAACCGGAGAATTGTTATAAAACAGTATTTTCACTCTTTTTTTTTTCCTAGAACACTGAAGTCATTGCTTACTAAAAACTACAAGGAACAGTTAATTCAGGTAGACATGTAAAAGCACCAGTCAAAAAACTCTCCCAAAACTAAACTCAATATAATTCCCAAAATGTCTAAATGAGTATCAGATGGCCACAGTGGGGAAGATAAACCTAAATATTTTGTAGATAATGATAAATAGTCATGGGTTCAGCAGTAGCAGTCATTTTTCTCCTTCTTGGTAGTTGGTGCAGCACTGTGTTTTTGACTTGTGGCCT
>JANRGW010044489.1:8385-19875 GCA_024733675.1 Psilopsiagon aymara
GTTGAGATAAGAACAGTCCAATAACTAAGGTATAACACAAATCACTATTGCTACCACCAATAACAATAATGACCAGGCAAAATTAAAAGGGAAGAGGATACAAATGCTCACCACCTGGCAACCGAGCTGTGAACTCCTCTCTTCTGGGTTCCTGCCAGCAGTTTTTACCTTCCGGGCATGACGTGCTATGTTATGTAATACCTCTTCGGTCAGCTTGGATCAGATGCTTCGTGTCTGCTCCCTCCCGGCTTACCCTCCTCCCTGGCAGAGCAGGAGACTCAAAGTCCTTGGCCAGACAAAAATGTATTAAGCAATAACCAAAACATTGGTGTTATCAACACTGCTCACAAGCTGAAAGTCCAAAGAAAAAAAAAAACACAGCTCCACACCAGCAACCAAGGAGAAAAACGACTGCTACTGCCGAGCCCAGGACAAACAAACAGAAGAAGTTTAGATTGGATATGAGGAACAAATTCTTCACTGTAATGGGGGTGAATCACTGGAATGGGTTGCCCAGGGAAGTTGTGGATGCTCCATCCCTGGCGGTGTTCAATCCCAGGCTGACATAGCCTTGGGTGATATGGTTTAGTGTGAGGTGTCCCTGCCCATGGCAGGGGGGTTGGAACTGGATGTTCTTAAGGTCCTTTCCAACCCTAACTATTCTATGATTCTATGAATTAATGCTGATCTCCGAAGGAGTAAACTAAAAAAATCTGCAGCTGCAGTCATCTTCCCAGTTTTAAACTGCACAATAAAACTCTACACATGCACAGCTGAATCCACAAAATGTTACTCTAAAAATCTAGAGGTTGTTTCTCATGCTCACAGTGAAAAGGACAGCCAAAGTGTGTACCACAAATGCCATCTCTTCTATAGCATCCATGTTTTTTTTACATTGAAAAATAAGTAACAAATTAATCTGAAGCCCGCCTCTTCTGTAGGCATTCTGAAATACATGCTTTTCCTTTTGCGGTTTCTCATCTTAAAATACAAAAGGCCTAGGACAGAGACACTGCTGGCAACACCTAAGGAAAAAAATGTTTCAAGTTTCATAATAATTTAAAATCATTCTTAGTTACAAAGAATGTTCTTTTACGTGGGAAAATATTGAAGCATGATTGGTAGCTAAGCAGCACAGCAATGTTCGAGTTAGACATCAGAAATAACAGGTCCAAGAAAAACCAAGTAGTCTCTGAAGCTCCATCTGGGTTTACCAAAATCATAAAAGACTTGCAAGCAAGCTATTAAACACAGTGTCAACTGTGTTGTTTCTTAAGCACACATATGCTTAGGCAAAGTGAAGATTTTTACGTGCAACCAGGCAGACTGCATTGCTTATTTCAACAATGCAAAGTTCTGTTAGTGGCAGAAAGAATATTCTGCATTCTCAGATTTGCTGGATGATCTGTGCTGTTGCACTTCAACTGCTTCATCTCCATGAACCAGGCTTAAATGAAAACAATGGGAAGCTTACATAGGAAATACTCTCACTTGCACTATGTGATTTTTTTTTTTTTCCTTAACATTACTACTAATGAGTTGTTTACTTCTTTAAAATTTGGGTTGTATATTTATGATCTACCTGAACAAATAGTAGAAAGATCACCAAAATCTGATTTTTAAATTGAATTGCAGGGTTCAGCAACTCTGGCTGGCACATAGTCTTTAATCTCAATTATTTTATAACCACTATTGTTAAGCTCAAGAAGCAATTTCAGAGCAAAAGCAGCTAAGAATCTAAGTAATGGTAAGGAATGATAATTCAAGTACAGGTATCATGCAAATATATGATGGCAAAGTAATAAAAAAATAATGAAAATTCATCATAATACCTTAAGTCTGAATATGAAAACAGATTAATGTAATGTGGATTGCATGGAGTTCTCATCATTCCAATGAATAATAATTTTTGCTGGTCTACCATAAGAGTAATTCTTGTTCAGCTCTGGAATTTCTATCTACTACTACTTCATCTCCAAACTTTTGTTAAATATAACGCTTAAGAAAATCCCTTCCTTCATTTCTCTAGTCCCAGATCACATAATCTTGATTAGTTTCATTAGGTGTTCATTTTGCTCTCACCAAAACCAAGAAATAATTGTTCTCTGCATGGGTTTAATTTCAGTGTGTTCTTTAATTTGTTCACTGTGCTCATCAGATGACCTTAAACATCTTACAGCAAACTAATAAACATAAAAATCCCTCCAAATCCCTCAGAAATAGGTATTTTTTAACTACTAGCAATTAGAATATTTGAAATTCAGTTTCGCAAGCCTATTTACTGAGAAGAGAGTGACAGCATCTGCATTTGAGCTGCACCAGCATACCAGCCTTCACAAAGTATAAATTGGCACAAAACAGGTAATTAGAAAATTTAAGAGAAGCAAGATAATTTAACTCCCATTAACCAAAAGTAGCATCTTTTATTCAGTTTAGATTGACTTAAGACTCTTTCAATTTTCTACATGAGATTAGAACTCATATGGTATGATCATATTTCTCATTTTGAAATATCAGTAAGTTTCAAGGCAGAAAGCCTTTTCTAACTGCTGAATGAAAAGGCAAATTTTGGTCAGCCTTATGCAGAAAAGTCATATTTGTCTTGGTCATGGCTTCTAATACACAGGAAAGCCCAGTCTAAATGGACGGTTCTCTGTACATCTCACTGCACACCTCTCGAACTAGCTGTCCACTGGATGTTCTCAAAACCACTCTTGTCTCAGGAATGATGATTAGTAATAAATATAATTGTGCTTTCATTAGTTCACTTCCAGGGAATAGCAGACCAAGCAAAATTATTTTCACTTTTCAATTAAATCAGGAAGCACAATTAAACGTACATTCATTCCAAGACAGAAAAGAAATTGTTTCAAAGAAAAATTCTGAACAGGCTTGGAACCTGTGGGGTTTGGGGTCTTTTTGACAATTATTTCCTGTATGAATAATTTTCTCAGGGGTGAGTGGAAGCAGAAGGATTGGGGGGGTGTCCTTAATAAAAAAAAAAAATGTTTCTGTTTACTAAACACTGGAATTGCCAAACATCAGAATTCCTATTTTATGTGGACAATGAGACTAAATATTGATCATCACTGCAGGTTGTGCATATTCATAAGCATACTTGCCATATGTCTGAGGGAAGAGATTGATATGGAAGAGTCAAAAGAAGGTTTTCTTGCCCAGTCTCCTCCTTTCAACATGATTCTTTAATAGACAGATCATAAAAACATAAAAGTACTGGTCTACTATCTTAGAGACTATTATCTAAGAAGGATTCAACAGAGTAAAAATTATCAAACTTCAAACTACTGAACTGGGCCAATCAGTTTGTCAGAGCAACATCTGTACTCATCTAAAGCAAGAACTACCCAGCTTTAGAAGGCTACACCAACTGGTAAAGAACCAGGCAGGGATAAGATCAACAATCACAAGCATATACTGAACAGCTTCCCTAGGAGAGACAGGTCAAACAAACATGAATTTTTTAGCCAGAAAACATCACTGGGAGAAAAGTATTTCTAGAAGTCTGTCACACCCTGACAGAGCAGCTGTTTGTTGTCTCTTCCAATGTAAGAGAACACTGGTCGTTGAAAGAAATTGGAAGAAGGAAAATTCAAAATAAAAATATGGAATTTCTCCACATAGACAGTGAAGTTTTGGAACAACTTTCAGCAGGATTTTTAGATACTTAAAAGTTTACATGGGCAGACTGGTGACATAAAGATCCTTACAAGGTTACTTAATGCCCTAACATTAATTTGGCAACTGCCTAACTAAAGATCACTGGATGCTAGAACAGTATTCATGTACAGTGTTCACTTGATGCTTGCCTCTTCTTCCATTCTTCATTGTATATTAACTCTTGATGCTGTCAGATAGGGTACGGAACTGGAGGCACCTTCTGTGATAATCTTTATTATTAGATTACTACCGTATTAATTACTAATAATAGTCTTTTTTATTAGATTATTACCTTATATGTTTCTAGGACTCAGGGTGACCTGCCTGGTTCCATGATAACCCTATCATCTCCTCAGGGAAACAGCCGTAACTTTAACACACAGTGGAGGTCTTCAAAATCTTTTAAGTATCAGTATATATTTTGCTTTTTGGCTTAAGCAAATAAACAAAACACAAAGATGTCTTAGCTTACCTGAAAATGACCTGCCATGAAAAAAGTCCTTTTAGTTAACAGATCTATCATGTAAAGCAAGCTTTCCAACTTTCAAAGTTCTCTTGAGTCAAGAATAACTGCTAGGTGCTCCTGAAAGCTCACTCTCACTGATCAGAGAATCACAGAATGGTTTGAGTTGGAAAAGACCTTAAAGATTATGTAGTTGCAGCCCTCCTGCTACATGCAGTGCCACCTTCCACTAGACCAGGTTGCTCAAAGCCACAGCCAGCCTGGCCTGTACACTTCCAGAGATGGGACAACCACAGCTTCTCTGGGCGACCTGTGCCAGTGCCTCACCAGCCTCACAGGAAAGAATTTTTCCCCAGTATCTAATATAAATCTACCCTGTCAGTTTAAAGCCATTCTCTTTGTCCTATATCTAGCTGTAAATAGTCCCTGCCCAGCTCTCTCATAGGCCTCCTTCAGGTACTGGAAGAGACGCCCCATCTCGCACAGGCATGACTCATTTTTAAACTTTTTCTTCTCCCCCCAAACCCCAACTTCCTCAGAAAATGCTGCATGAAATGAGACAGTCCATGCAGATTTTGTTGTCTCCACTCCTGAGAAAATTATTTACACATATTTCTGGTATTAAATAGAATACTGCTCTCCCGTCTTTTTTGGGGATGGCAATAACCATTTTATTCCAATTTATATTACTCTATCTAGCTGAAAGAGTAAATATCTACCCTGTCACACCACTGTTCAAAAAAAAATTAGATCCAAGTTTCCCTTCAAAGCACAAGTCTTGCTCTTTTATGCAGACGTTATAAAGGTATACAATAATGCACATAAATTTATTCATTTAAGATTTCTATCTTTCAGAATTTTGGAAGTATCAAATACTTTCTGCATTTCTATTTTATTATTTAAAACCCTCTCAATTATGCTACAATATTTTAACAAATTGAGCTGCAGGTTTTGGCTATATGCATTCATATTCAAAAATGAAAAAATAGTGGATTTAAAGTTATGCAATATAACTAATCGCACTGAACTCATCATTAGAAAATGACAACACAAACATTATACAAGTAAGGTCTAGAGCAACAGAGCAGCTCTTAAAGTACTAAGCTGTAGTCTAACTACAGTCAAAGCTTTTATGACATCTTCACACAGAAATCTGAAATGGTAAATATGATTTTGTGGACAGTTTCTGGAAGCTCTTCCTGTGCAAACAGGGACAGCAGGAGAGAAAGCATGAAAGGACTGGAGGAACTAATTATTCTACAAGAGATTTGAACAAAAAGATTGTTTCATTAGGTTGCAAGATTGGAAAAGCAGAATCATCGGAATCTCAAGCAAAACCGATCATGATTCCCCTCCCAAATTACCACTTGACAAAATGCAATACTACTCTTGTTCTGCTGCTGGATTTGTATTATTCATCCAAAGTCTAACTTTCAACAGAGAAATATCTGAAAGAAATATGTAGCTTAACAATCAAAAAGTGAGAAAAACTTCGTTCTTCCTTCAGAAATTATCTACCAAAGTCAGGGATGACTTAGCTAAGGACTGAGGTCACAGAAAGAGTGAATATTCTTTTCTTAGGATGGCTAAGAACACAGTTACAGTAAGAGCAGAAAAAAGAAATCATTGAAAATTTCTCAGTGGACTCTACAACACTATTAATGCAAAAATAAATAGAACTCCAGAGGTAAGGAGGTCTTTGATATCTTTATTTGCATGCATCAGGTTAAACTCATTAAAACAATGTAATGCTACCTGCAAAACTGACCCTCCATGCAATTTCGTGAATGAGGAGAATGTCAACAAAGGTCAGGCACCTTCCTGCTGACTCTGAAGCTGGTACAAAACTGAGGTTAACATGCTTTATGCAGTATAGTTTGGAGACAGAAGTTAGAAAGCATTTTGCTGCCTCTGCATCTAAGGACAATCCCATTATTTCCCTCCATAATGCTTCCATCATCTTTATTTTAAAATTATCTTGTATTATACTTGTGTCAGCTTTTACCCATTACATTATAGACTGCTTGTGGAAAGACCATTTCTTTTTCTTACCACAACAGTAAACTATTCTGGGTTGGACCATAAGTGTTAACATAAGTATAAATGCTGAAACCTGCTCCAAATGGGCTGGGAAACAAGTCCTACTTAAATTCTGGGCCAAATCCTGCAGTTTTTCCTGCTCAGTAGGATATTTACCAATGTGGCACACTAAACTTTGTCTGCGAATCCATGTTCATTTTGGGATTTTAAACTGAGGTAGCAACATTGCTTCTGACTGTAATTAACAAATTAGTTATGTGCAATTTAAAAAATAATGTACTTCCCTGTCACACTTCATGTTATTCATGAAGCATAGCCTTTCCTACTTAGCTTCTAAGTTTCTTAACTCTATACCAATTAAAGTGCTAAAACTCATATACGAGAAAAGGTAAGAGGTACACTGTAACAACTTAGATCTCAAATCATTCTTAACAAACAACAGGAAGGGAAATATATACTGTTGATCTAATCCTACAGTAAAAGACTGGAAATCAGCACATTTGAATCCTGGACTTGACCCTGTTCTGGTCTCTATCAATTTGTGGTAATTTCTCAAAATATTTTAATCTCAAATAATTAAAGCATCCTTCTTTTTGGCAGCCCTGTGAGGATAAATTCACTGAAAAATGCAGCTGAGATGCAACAACATCTGAATATATAAACAGTGTTGAAACACAAGTAGCTTTGATTCTGGCTTCTGGCATTAAACCAACAGGTTTTTTCATACCAACAAAAAAGAAAACACACAAAATGCAGGAGTGCACAAAGAAGTACTTTACCTTCTGTTGTTCAAAACCTGGAAACTGCTACCCTCCCCAGCCTGAGAGCAGTGGGGCACACGTTGATGAAACAAAGGCTTGAAACCTCTGAAATTTATGAATACTATTGTAAAGGTACCTTCCTGCACTGCATGAGATTTTCATCATGCCTTCCCTTGGATTTTATTCCTTAGGGATCTTCCTTAACAAAATACTCTGTAGTGATCAAATTCGATTTTGAAGAAGTTCCACACAAACAGGATTATGAGAGTCAACACCGCGTTTCTCTTGAAGCTATTTTTAGTCTTGTCATACCTTACAGATGAGCTTGTTTTGGAATGCCAATTCCTGAATTTCAAAAGATGTTTTCACAGGAAACTTCAAGAGAACTTCAGGATATCTCATGCTGCCAGGATGTGTCAAATGAGGTTACAGCCTCCATTTAGCAAACAAAGGACTAGAAACTGATCATTGCTGGATTAAGAAAAATGGTCCACACAAAAAAAAAAAAAAAAAGAAAAAAAGAAAAAATCTGATGACAGAATATTTGGGGAAAGCATCACGGTACTTTCTCACTTTTTGTACTCTTGCCTTTACAACTGCTTTTTGCCTACATTCAGATATGGGATATTGGGTTAAATGAAGCTGGCTTAATACGGATGCTCTTTTTATTTTTACGTTCTTAACAGCATCTTTGGCAATGAATGTAGTTTGTTTTGATATTTCCAAATGTTTGGCAGCCTACTGTGAGCAATAGAGCAGCATAAAATTCAGTTAACCTTTATACAAGCAAATCAAATAGTGCTTCAGTGTGACTCCACATACACACCTTGCCTAATGTACACACACACATGCTTCTGGCTATAATTAGATAACCTTTTGTTACCACAATGAAAGGCTTATTAACTGCTGACTATAGCCTTGTTTCCTCTGCTATGCTCTGATGTAATTATAGTGACTTATATTAGCTATTTTTATTTATATGCAATACAGCAAAAAAACCATAGTCAAACATTAATGGAGAGAGCAAGTAAAACCAATCAAGCTGAATGGATTTAAAGAAAAGATCAGCTACATAAAACAATATTAAACACACAGGACTAGTCTTAGGGAATAACATTTCTAAACATCACTTCTAGCTAATAAAAAAATAACTGCTCTTTATATATAGAATTATCAATACACTGCACAACATATCAAAATGAATTTATATTAGCATTTTAGACACATGAACACCCAATAACCTTGCTGAAAAAGCTCAGAAATTATTTTTCTGTAAATATGGCAAAAATAGAATAGAATAGAATCATTCAGGTCAGAAAAGACCCTGAATTAAGTCCAACCATTAATCTAGCACTGCCAAGTCCAACACTAAACCATGTCCCTTAACAACACAGCTACAGGTCTTTTAAATACCTCCAGGGATGGTGAATCCACCACTTCTGTGGGCAGCCTATTCCACGATTAATAACCCTTTCAGTGAAGAATTTTTTCCCAATATCCAATCTAAACCTCCTCTGGTGCAACTTGATGTCATTTCTTCTCATCCTATCATTAGTTACTTGGGAGGAAAGACCAATATCCATCTCACTACAACCTCCTTCCAGCTAGCTGTAGAGAGTAACAAGGTCTCCACTGAGCATCCTTTACTTCAAGCTAAATAACTCCAGTTCCCTCAACCATTCTTCATAGCTCTTGTTCTCTAGCTCCTTCACCAGCTCTGTTGCCCTTCTCTGGACCAGCTCCAGCAACTCCATGTTCATTTCGTAGTGAGGGGCCCAGAACTGATCACAGTATTCAAGGTGCAGCCTCACCAGTGCTGAGTATGGGGGGATGATCACTGCCCTGGTCCTGCTGAACATGCTACTTCTGATACAGACCAGGATGCTTTTGCCTTTCTTGGCTGCCTAGGCACACCGCTGGCTTGTGTACAGCTGGGCTTTTGGATCAACAGCCCTCAGGGTTGTTTCCTCCCAGTAAGCTTTCCAGCCACTCCTCCCCAAGTCTAGAATTCCACGGGGCTGCTGTAACTGAAGTGCAGGACCCAGCACTTTGCCTTGTTGAAACTCAAGCTATTTCTTTGGCACACCAATCCACCCTATCCAGATCCCTTTGCAGACCTTCCCTACCTTCAAGCAGATTAGCACCCTCACCTAATTGGTGCTGTCTGCAAACTTATTGAGAACGAACTTGATCCCCTTGTTGATATCACTGAGAAAGAAATGGCCCAAATACTGAGACCGTGGGAGCACCACTTGTGCCTATCCGCCAACTAGATTTCACTTCATTCACCATCACCCTTTGGGCCTGGCCATCCAGCAGACAGTATGCCCACCCAAGCCAAGAACACCCGGTTTATCCAAAAGAATGTTGTGGGAAAAGGGGACAAAAACTTTATTAATGTCTAGATAGTCCACATCCACAGCCTCTTCCTCATTCACTCAGCAGGTCACCTTGTTACAGGTATGCAGGTGAACATCCTTTTCAGATCTGGAGTACCAGCAGATCATTCAGAGTTTCAGCTATTTGAGTGTGAAATTCAGACTCATGTGATGACCACCACCTAAATTTCCATACTTTTTTTTGTAATTCACCTTTACTTCTCATTCCACAAAATACTAATAGTAGAAACAAATTCAGTTTCACTTATGCTACTGTTTTTTCACTGGAAAAAAAAGCAGATGTTTGGTTCTAATAAAATTCTGAAGTGCACATTTAATTCCAATTTGAAATCAGTCAAATAGCTCTGTGCATGACTCTAAGCACCTACTTTATGTAACAGATATCCGATTAAATGAAAAAAGGAAACCAAAGGTCAGCTGCTGAACCTGAAGGACTATTGTTAAACAGGTAATTTGGGGGTCAGATTGAATCCAATTTTAAAAAACATTTACACTAATAATACCCTAAATATATGGGTGCTAATAAAAATATTTTTTATCAAGTATTACCAATACAGAGGATCAGAAAATCAAGAGGAATTGAATGACACGGTTTGGCATACAGAAAATGAAATAAAATGCCATTAATATACAATATAATACCACACATTTTAGGACTGATAAAATTTTTGTAAAAAGCCAATGCTCGTCTGCAGCAAATCACTGATATTGCACTGGTTGTGCAACTATGAATCATCAGTCTAAGTCTGCTTTGGAAAAGGATATTGAACCTATCAGACAAACTATTTCTAGAAAAGGTAAAGAAAATCAATACTGTTGTGTAAGTCACAGGCGAGATATCATCCAAGCATCATACCTGGATGCTGGAGTATTATTTGAGCCTCCAGTGCGCAAAAACATAGCTTCAAGTTGGAATACCTACAGGGAAAAGCAATCACTACAAGCATAGGACTGGATTACCTGCTTCACAAATTTTACCAAAACAGTCTGGTTTGTAGAGCCAAGCAAAACTAAGACTGTTATTACAATACTAGATAATTTTCTATAAAAAGAAGAGGAAGTAATAACAGCTAGAAAAATAAATGCCAGGGTGCACATGACTGCAAATGGATAAGAAACCAGCCACCGAAACGGTAAGACTGAAAAAGTAAAGGAATATCTAATCACCAGAGACATAAAATTCCTGAACATCTTCCTAATGTTAAGAGTGTTTTAAATAAGAGCTGTTTAAATTTCTGGATACGTTATATAAAATGTTGCCAGAGAGAGCATCAGCGCCCTTCCTCAAAGAGAAGCTTTCTGATTTATTAGGAAAACAGAAAGACTAATTTTTCTACTTACTTTTTGGTATTTGGGTTGTTTGCAACAAAGCCCATACAGTATGAGCCTGCACTCAGTTTTATGTAGTGCTACAAATTAGCACAAATGTGCAGCAAGGTGCAGGCACAATACAATTCCCTTGAATTTCCACTAGACAGAGTTAGCCAGTAATTTATTCATTATGCTTTTTCCTCTAACTATATTTCTAAAAACACAAGCTGTTAGTTTTACAAAGAGTCCTTCAAATTTGAAATTACAAAGTGTGTTTTAAACATAATAGCTATATGGTATATTTCTCCTCACAGAGAGGCAAACATTTTAGAATTGTATTTCCAGTTGATATACAGGCATTCACTAATGTAAGCTATTATCCAGCAGAGTCATAGCAAAATGTTTTGGCTCTTCTATCATGAATATTGCTTTCCTGCTCTGTACAGGGTTTTTTTAATCCTGTTATGGATCAACTGCCCTCTTCCAGAAGTGGATGATCCCTTGCCTTCTCTTACATTTTTTTAACCCTATTATTATTTGGTTTTATTGGTGGTTTGATTTTTTGTTTGCTCTCCAACATCTTTTCCTCAAAAATCCCTTCCAATAAACTCAGATACCATGTATTTCAAGAAAACAGAAACTGTAAATTCAAATTAATCACATTTGTTTAGATACATGAACAGATAATCTCCAACAATGGAAGGTTGCAGTGGTTTAAGCCGTAAATCAGCCACACAGTTCGTTCACTCATTTCCCCTTTATTCTTCCCTCTGCTCCTGGAGGGATGGGAAGGAGAATAGAAAGAATGCAACTCCCACAGGTTGAGATAAGAACAGTT
>JANRGW010044492.1:0-72831 GCA_024733675.1 Psilopsiagon aymara
GATCAGATGCCCCGTCTCTGCTCCCTCCCGGCTTACCCTCCTCCCTGGCAGAGCATGAGACTCAGAAAGTCCTTGGCTAGACCATAATGTACAAAGCAGTAACCAAAACATCGGTGTTATCAACACTGTTCACAAGCCGAAAGTCAAAAAACACAGCTCCACACCAGCTACCAAGAAGGAGAAAAATGACTACTACTGCCGAACCCAGGACATGCATTCATAGAAGGCATTGAAAATCAAGTCAACTCCCTTCTCTTGAACTGCTCTCCTAGGAATACCACAATGAATAGAATAGCATAGGTTTTAAAGTGCACTCTCTTCCTTTCATACTTTGTGTATATTAGTAAATATTCACTAGTGCAAAGAACTCAGCAAGATTGGAACTCGGATGTGCAACATAATCATCCGACAAAATGATAACCCGTTTACTTGCTCACAGTCTTCAAACTTGTTTAAATATTTTATAGATTCCCAGTGACAGAACAGTCATCTCAAAATACTGGCTAGTGCACATGTATAAAAGATGACATTCAGTTCCCATTCTAAATCAGTTAAGAAAGGAATTTGCACCTGAATCTCTCATCTCTAAGGTCACCTTAACAATTAATGAAAGTGTTTAGATAAATTTGTCTCACTCTTCCTTTTTTCAGGTACCCCACTTTGTGCCTTTGGCAGTAGTGCTCTGGTGCCCAGGAATAATATTCTGAAGTTTAATTACATGGAAGTGGCAAGGAGATGTGAGCATGAATCTGCTTTTTAGCTAAAGTTTTATTTCTGAAACATCATGATCAGGCTTCAATTCAACTACAAGGTGTGCCCGGGTGTGTGAGTAGATAAGTCAGGCTGTAATCACACTTCTTCCTTTCTGTTGTGTCCAGCCAATCAGATTCCAGTAATCTGCCTTTGTGAGCCAGTATCTCCATCTCACCCCACAAAAACCCCTGAGAGAGAGCAGATTCTAGGCGCAAGAAAACACTAGTTAGAACTTGCTGGTGTCAACAGAATCAAAACCAACAGATCTGCACAGTGAAAATTCTTTTTTTTAAAGTTTTTACCTATTTATGTGCTCATGGGTCATCATGAGCATGACTCAGAAATGAATATACCTGCATAAAAAAAACAGAGACTGGGAACTGGTTTAAGGAACATCATCACAGTTATGTCTTATTTCAGTAACAGAAGTCACATAATCATTCATTTGAAAACACTTGATATGTAGCTGAACAAATGTTTATTAACAGCTTTGCTGAGAAAAAACGCTTTCATATGAGGCAGGTAGGTCACCTCAGGAATATGTTTCTCTTCTGACAAGCTGTTGAAATTACTCCCAATTTTTCCCTGCCTTTTTTTTTTTTTTTTTTTTTTTCCCCAAACAGAAGCAAATTTAAACAGGAAATCAAATTATAACATCTATTTATCAAAAGAAAACTCTTTTTTTGGTGGGGAGAGAGGGGTTTGGATTGTTTTGGTGTTTGATTTTGTTTTGGTTTTGGTTTTACTTTTCACAAAAATATGTGCTGTCAGCAATCCCTAACTGCTCACAGAATTTCACTGTTTAGGAGAGACTTTTCTGTTCTATTGAAGCAGAAATCACTGCACCAAATATTTCCTTCATCATATACAGTAATCTCCTTAGCAGAAGCAATATCATTTTGCATGAGTAAGAGAAAATGTCTTTATCTAGTTTCATTACCACTCAGCTTCCAGCATGGGTGATGGGCAGAACTTGCATCTGTAATTTGGGTAACAGTTTCATTTGGTTGTTTATTTGGTATTAGTGAACTTTCAGTGCCTATTTGCTCCCCTGTAAACTGGCAGTGTAGCAGACAAATGAACAAGCAAAAGCAAAATTTTAATGAAAAGCCAATGTACAGTAGCACCTCAACTGATGACAGATTCAATCTTTTATATGCTGTTGCAAACTATAGTGCTCCTTTCAATGCTCATCCACTGCATAAGCACTCAAGGGAGAGTATAAGAACTAACATAGAACTGAGTAATACATTTGGTATTCAAGGCTTTGAAAAATTATTCCTGTTTGGCAGTCAGCAAGGAGAGAGATAATGGGAAAATGAGAGGGAGGCTAACAGATTTCAAGATTCTGTTTTGAAGAGGAATGTTAAGCATTTTCACTGACATTGATCCAACTAATGTATGTGGTTTCCAATGTGTAAATGCACTTAGAGATTCTGAGGCTGTCTCTATAAGCTCTTCAAAATTAAGGAACTGATGCTGAAATCTGGGGATTCGTACATAGAAAGCTTGCAGGACCAAACACTATGACAGATGCATTTTGACATTGGAATTAAAAATAAAACAGAGACATAAAACCCAAATCGCTAATTACAATTTTTCCCTAGACCATATAATGATAACTTTGTGTTCATAGGGAACTTGGTTTTAATTACAACTCTCGCTATTCTATGCATTCCACGCAATAATTAAATCCAAAATAAAAGATTTAAAACAAAAACCAAACCTGAGATTCTCACAAACATCAAAATCTCTGGTATTACATCAGTGATTCATATCTGGGTTACTATTTTGTATGGCTCTGATCCATCAAGGGAGATCATAGGGTATGCGGAATAGCTATGAAAAACAGTAAAGGATGGAGAATGTTTTTTATCAGTGCTTTGTTTCCCCTTGTACAGGCGTGTAGCCTGAAGAAAGGAATAATTTTGGCCCCTTGCTCTCCTCCTTCAATAGACTGAATGCAGTTGCTCAGTAGGGAAAGTAAGGTATGTCAACTGTAACTTGGCTCCAGTTTACCCCAGAGCAAGGGGATAATCCAAGGACAGATCAGAAGTCTCACTGTGCAGCATCTTCCTCAGGGCTTCTAGCAAAGCCAGTTGATACAAAAGCAACCATTACACCAAACTTACATCAGTTACTATTTTAATAGTAAAAAATAGTACTAATTTCAGTGACCTCAGTGGAAAACATATCCTTTTATTGTCATTTAAGATGGTACAGGATCAGGTGCTTGATAGGTAATTATTTTTTTTATAATCACAAATTTATTGATGAACATTTCAAATCAAATATCTAAAGTAGAAAAATAATAACACACTTTATAAAGTAAACACTTTATAAAGTAAAGAATATTACCTAAAAAAGAAATAAGAAATGAGTTTGCAAGAAAAGTATTATCTCCTATTTTTGGAATTTCTATAGGATTCCTGTCTTGGCTGGTATTTCAGGAAACTGTCTATAGGTTGCATTTCTGAGCCTATCAGCCTCACAAATCAGAGTTAATAAAAGTCAATCAGCAATTGTTTAACTTACCGGCTACTGCCTGAAGCAGAATTACAAAAGCTAAATGTGTGTTCAAAACTCCACAAGGAGTTTCTGACATCTAAGAATTCTAAGTGTATGACCTCATGGAAGCTTTAAGAAATAAATATCCCACAACAGCTTGAAGAAACTTGCAGTTACTATGCATTCATGTCAACAAAATAAGCAATCATAAATGAGGAATAGCAACGGTTTTACTTTCTGCCCTTAGAATGATTCAGTTAGAAATGAGAAGTAATTTGTCAAAAGACCACAAATACGAAGCAATTGACAGAGAGAAACTAACGAATGCAATTAATTAGAAAACAGTAGGTTGACTGCCAATTGAGAAGGTTTATAGGAAATATAGAGTTAAATTATCATGTGCATTAATGAGGTTTACTGCAGTTACTATTAGCTGTTCCATACTAAGCTTCCTCACATCTGCTGAATATCCTGACTAATTCACAATGAGTTGCTACATAGTTCTGACTTTGAACTCTCACTAGTGTTCATTCTCCTATATACTCACCTATGGAATATTTGGTTCATGAAGATGACTTCCAAATGTGTTAAAGTCATGCTCTAATGCAAATTGGTTTTCTTTCATGAAATCACATTCAAGTTTTACAGAGGATGGAGAGGGCATTTTAAAATGTTAAATGTGAGGGGAAACACTGTAAGTGATTGCTATAGCTACCAATCTGCAATCAACTTTAATTTTGAAGTGAATTTGTAATGCAGTTCTTATAATAAAATATTAATATATCTTCATAATCTGTTGCTATAATCCGTAACTTTGACCTAAGAGTCGGTGAAAATGTTTTACTCATACAATGGGAATTGGAGTTAGGAAAGATACTGACTTATTTTTAGTTCAGTCAGGAATTTTAGTTCAACTATTTTAGCAATAGTTTTTTAATATACATTTTCTTTCAAAAATATGAGCAATCTACTCATGAATCTATATTCTAGAATGTTAAAGCCATAGAAATTTGGAAGAAGTTCTGTATCTTGGTTCTACAATTAGAAACTTACTACATATAGTTTAACTCAACGTTTAACAAAATTACACGCTTTCCATTTACAGTAACCTTAGCAGCACAAGTGTGTGAGATCAGGCAAGAATACAACCATTCACCTTAATTTTTTACTGTCTATCTTTAAATTTCAAGAAGCTTTTGTAAAATGAGAGAATTCTATGTCTGACACTGATTATGTGGCACCACTGTAATATAGTGTGGGAAACGTGGTAGTAGACTTGGCTAACCAGGTGTAGCCTTGGCCACATCAGCCCAGTGATCCTACAAGTAGGCTAATAATTAGGCATGCGCATTTTACAACAAAACTTAAATTCAAATTCTTAAACCACATCACATGATGCTTCTGCTTTTCAAAGGTCATGATGTAACATGGACTTGAGTCTAAAGAATATAGACATGAGAAGAATTCAAGTTTCAGAAGAGGGATGGATTCATAGGAATCATAGGTTGGAAGCAAACATCTGGTCCAAACTTTCTAGGCAAACCACGGCCTAGACTAGACGTCTAGGCAAGTAGTCCAGTCAAATCTTAATAGAGTCCAGTGGCATGGATCTGATTTTAAATTACAGTAGAGAAATACTGAGAAAGTCTATGCTGATTTTAATTAGCATAGATTATGCCATTTAATCTGTGAAAAAAATGACAGTTTATTCTTTTCAAAATAATACTTAAATACTCAGACTGATGTGAAATTCTGAAAAACCAAGAACCTGTCCTAGGCTCAGCAGTAGCAGTAATTTTTCTCCTTAGTAGATGGTGAGGTGCTGTGGTTTTGACTTTTGGCCTGGGAACAGCACTGACAGCACCAATGTTTTCAGTTGTTGCCAAGTAGTGTTTACTCTGACCAAGGACTTTCTGAGTCTCATGCTCTGCCAGGGAGAGGAAGCTGGGAGGAAGCAGAGACAGGACACCTGACCCAAACTAGCCAAAGAGGTATTCCATACCACAGCGCATCATGCCTACTATATAAACTGGGGGCAGTTACCCAGAAGGGTTAGGTCACTGCTCGGTTGGGCTGGGTATTGGTTGGTAGGTGGTGAGTAGTTGTGTTCTCTTCCCTTGTTATTTTCCTTACCATTCTTATTATTGGTGGTAGCAGTAGTGGATTGTGTTATACCTCAGTTACTGTTCTTATCTCAACCCGTGGGAGTTACATTCTTTCAATTCTTCTCCCCATCCTTGCGGGAGTGGGGGGGATGAAAGGGGAGTAGTGAAAGAGAGACTGCGTGTTTCTGAGTTATGGCTGGGCTTAAACATCAACAGAACCTAATTTGGGTTTTAGATTCTTATAATCATTTCTCATTGATAGGCACAGTGCGTTCCATATTTGATGTGGACTTATTAGTTCATATATATATTTTAATTTCAGAATGCATAGGTCAATGCAAAAGTAGATTAGAATACGAATCAAAATCAATGCACTGTGTTATTCAGATTTATTTGGTTTAGAACATTTAGTTTGTTGTGAGAGTATGTTTTCTCTAAAAACTTCCTTACAGTAAGCATCTCAGTAACTAAAGCTCATAAAGGCTATCAAGAAATTGCCATACACTTCGAAGAAAACATTTTCATTAGGTCTGGCATAAACCTAACTCCTCTAAAGGCTTCAGAGTCAATTGTTCGAGCTATTCTCTCTCCCTTTGGTAATTCCCCCAGAATTTTGACAGAGGATCACCCAAATAGGTGCCGACGTTTCATTTTCCCCTGAAGCTTTCAAAGGAAACTGTTGAAATGAAGAATGGAAAAAAACAAACTTCTCAGGCTACATGCAGTCTTCTTGTTTTACATAGTTACCAGGCTTCTACCATTAGAAAATGTGGTACACTTATTTTAAAGCATCCTTTTCACTGCAGTTGTGTGAAACAATGATCTGTTGAATTTAATTCACAGATCAAAGAGGGAGGAAATTAACCAACACAGTAAATTGATTATTTCATGGGTGACATAACCAAGGCAATGATTTATCTTAATAAAGAGCAACATCCCTCTAGTCCTTAACTGAATTCCAGCCAATGCAATAATACTCAGTTGTTAATGACTTTGATGTTGATGTGGAAAAGTGAATGACTGTATAATCACTGAAATGGGACCTCATCACAGTTGGAAATGTTTAAGCCAAATCATTTTGGACTGTGAAAAGAGCCCTGAGTGGTATAGATTGGCTGGGTCCCAGATTTTCAGCCTTAACTAAACAGGGACTGAAAACTTTATCATACTGCTATGCCTCAGGCTGGTCTGTAATTCTGACAGCCCCAGAGAATTGCAGTTTAGTGTATATGTCTGTGGACTCACTGTGGAAAAAAATTTCAGGGCTTAGAGAACCAATAATAAATACCTGTCTATCAACATCCACCTAAAAGAGTAATTAGTTAAATCCATCTTTAGGAGAGGAAACAGAAGAAAGGAAAGAAAAGTCGAATAGGAAAAATTGTACTGAAAGCTTATTTTTATATCCCACATTACTAAATATGGCTTAAGAGATGAAATATAGCATTAGTCATTCATGGCAGCCTTCACCTCCCCCTTTACCCTTCCCCTACTAACTCTTACAATAGCAAACCAGGCTAAAATTAGAGCTGTTTTATAGCATGCTAATTAGATTATCATTGTTTCAGCACTGATTGAAGAGTTCACATCAAAAGGAAGGATCCCCTTCACATCAAATACAGCTTCCTCAGTGCTGATATTCAGCTCTCAGATCAGAGAAGCAAGCCAGGTAATTTTCCTCCTGCTCGGGTTTCCTTCAAGACCACTCAATTCCCAGTGAAGGACTCCTAGTATTAGCATTGCTCTGTCCATGTCTTGTAACTTTTCTTTCTTTTCAAAAAGACAGGAAGGATATTTAGCATCCTCACAACCTTACTTTGCCCCCTGCACGCTATGAGAAATCAAGAGGAGATGAGGTAGGAAGGAGGTAATGGCAAAAGACAAAGTTTGCAGCTCTAGCTTTTCTAACCTCAGCAGAGAGGCAGATGCAGGTATGGCTGGAGGAATTCCAAGCACTCACCCTGTTTGAATACCACACAGCCCCCAAGCTCCAGAAACATGATACTCTGGTGCAGATCATTAAAAAAAAATATTAAAAAGAAGAAGAAAAAAGAAAGAAAAAGCTAAGGAGCTAAGGATTGTTAAACTGCTCATCCAGGCCTGCAGCTAGGGGTGACTCAGAGTGCAGAGCTGGAAAAATGCCCATGTGGCAAGATTAGAAACTCATTTGCGTAGTTTATGTGGCCTTGCCAGGAGCCTCTGCTTTTTCCAAACCTCCTTCAGTTTATTAACTTTAAAAGCACTCCTTTCCTGTTGGGATCTGGCATGGCTACAGCCAGGCAGCTCTTTCTCCTTTTGCATTAACAACATTTAAGGGCTTTCTTTCCTCTTCAAAATTGACTCATGTGAGATCATCTGTGGAATTTTTGAATGTGCTCACTCTTTCTTTTCCTTTTCATTTCGTTCTTTGTCCCAGGGTTCAATTTAAATCCAAGTGCTTTTAAACTAACTGTATTCAGCAAGCCAGGACTTTCAGGAATATATGTTATGAAAGCAGGAAAAGAAAAGGCCTTCTTGTCATCAAAACCATAATAATTATGTGTCAAATGTAATTACTGCTCTGTGGGTAATACATCTAATACTCAGTGACAGAGTAAGCAGCCTGCAAAATCTGATACAAGATTAACCACCACGCTTAAACATTCTGTCTGCTAAAGTTCTACAAAAAAAAAAAATAAAAAACAAAAAAAAAAACAAAGGCAGGAAAAAAGACTTTTTTTCCTTATTTAGGATGGTTAATGTGCATAAGCTTCTCAGTTCTCTCTGCCTCCATATAATGAATCACAACTCTTTTAAAATAAGAAACATTGTACTAGAAATGTGTGCATTATGAGGATCAGACTTTGGTAAAGAAGCACATCTATCAGAAAGGAGCTAAGTGTAGGATTTCTCTCCCAATAACCCATTGTGTTTGGTAATTATCCCCTTCAGATGTACATTTAATTCACTTTGATAAGGAGCAAGCTTTCCACATTTTCCTACCTTCTTTAAAATACATAAATTAAGGAGCAGCTGGTGAAGCCAACGTGCCTGTGAATTTGAGGGCTACTGAAATGTGAAGTCATATTCTGAAGGAGGAAAAAAGTGCTATGTCAGGAACCAGTATTCTAAATATGACAGCATGTGTCAGAAACTTATCTGGTTTAAAAAATGCATGGCCTCTCCTCCCTAACACTTTTCTAAGTAGACTTAACAAAGTCTAAAATATACAGAAAACCCCACTTTAAAAAACCTACTGATTTTCTAATTTGGATTCTGATCCTGAAAATATCTGTGTTTAAGAGTTACACCAAGAGTAAAATCAATTAACCTAATTGTTATATAAAGGCATAAGTGTTTGTAGAATTGACATATTTTACCATAGCTAACATTATGTATGTGGTTCTCTTTAATGATTTGTGTAGGAATGCATAATTATAAAGTTACGAATAAAAAAATTACACCAAGTGAGTGTAGGTTCTAGTTCTCAGTTGCACATTGCACTGCATGATAATCAGGAAAAAAATAATTTTATTTCAGTTTTCTTAATATGCTTTAATTTTCTTTCCATTCTCTTTGCCTTTATGTTTCAGCAATATTCTGAAAAAACCTAGCAGAAATATTTAATGAAATATTCAATTAAATATTCAGAAAATCAGAAAATCTTTTAAAATTTTAGAAGATTTTGAAAAGTATTTTTCATTGGAATTATTTTTTTCAATATAAAACTTCATTGAAGTTTTTGAAACTTGAACTATTCCTCATGCAAGTATAATGGTTTATTTACATAGAGAAAATTTGTGCTTATAATTTCTTTCATTGGAAGCCTGATTTTGAAGTTCACACTAATCTAATTAAGCAACAATGTTCAGTCACAAAATTAAAATTATATTTTTAAATAGCCAATGCTTAAAAGAAATGCTTCCAATAAGTTATTGTCCAAGATATATTTGGTGATCTTTTTGAGATGAAAAATTTCAGGGAAAAAAACACCAACAACTAGAAATTGCTGACAATTCACAATCTTTTAAAGGTTTAGATTGACACATTTATTTTTTTTTTCTATAAGCCTATTCTCCATTCTCCACATACCAAAACCAAAGCCCACAGGGGTGTTATTCTCATTTTGTATGCTTTTAAACGTTCTAGTAAAAGCTATCTCTTATGTTAAGCCCAAAGCTTTGCTGTAATATTAGGTGGGAGAAAACGGAGGCAAGTCACAAGCTAGGTGTTGCTACTGAATACCTCTGATATATATATATATATATATATATATACACTATTGTGGTTTGCAATAAAACTTCGGAACACATTTCTTTGACCACCAGACTTAGTGTATATGTGTAAGCAGCCATGTAGTTTAATTTGTGGAAAGTGTGCACTAGAAGAGCTCCACATGAATGTTATCAATAAGAAACTGATTATACCATAAGAGCAGTGGTGATTAACAGGTTATTTCCTCAAAAGCAAAATTCATGCTATTGGATGAAATATTTTGGTTCTGCCTGGTACACACACCTTGGGTCTTCATAAGGGTGCTTAATTTAAATTGAATCTGTTTTCCCAGTTCCACTAGCTGTACGTTGTAATACAAGCAGTGCTGTCTATATGCATAATTATCAACACTTGAGGAGCATAGGCCCAAAAGCATTCTCTGACTTTCTGCTGATAAATAAGACTGATGAAATGAATGGCTCAGAACTGCCAGGTTTGGTTATAGTTTCTGAAAAATTAAGCCAACATGAAAGAAAACATGTTTTCAAACAGTACTGTTCTCTGTAGACTGATACCCCAATTTATTAAACTGTACTCTTTGGTCCTGGGTTCAAACTCTACTTCTACTCATCAGTCACCACTTGTTTCTTGAACTAAACAACACATCTGTAATTCTCAACTTGACTAGAATTAGTTCCCAAAAGAAAAAAGAATGTTTCAAATACTTCTGGCTGGCTTCTAAATTGGAAACACCTGTAAGAGTTATGTCTTTTCCTGATATAAATTAGTGACAAGGAGTTCATATAAGAGGTGCAGACAGAAAAAATAAAATAGTGTAATAAGTATTTCAGGTAACAGAAAAAGGATTGCCTCAACTAGGCAGGTATGAGAGACAATATGTGACCCCAGCCTGTTGCCTTCCTAAAACACCAAAATAGATGCTTGATACCCCTGTTGTGTTAACCAGAAAATGACTGCCTGAAGCAAGATCAAATGTCTCATTAGCACTTATAATCGCTTCCATAAGATGAAAACAGATGAAAGAAGGATAAAACTCAAGCAGTGGAATGAAAAAAAATTGATCCCTTTTGTTCCATGGCATGCTTTCTCCCTCAGATGGGGCCTCCCTCACAATTAACCTGAGTTCAACAAAGTCATTATAAATGGAGTTGCAGGAAACCTGATCCTGCTTTTCTTAGTGCTCAGAAATACAGTGGAAGGTTCTATGCATAACCATCAGTAATTATGCTAAAGCATAATGTTTCTTCCTGAACAAAATTTTAGTAACAAATTTATTACTTCCCACCAAACTGATGACAGCACCTTAAGCCAATCTGTCGCCTCTAGAAATGTCTTCTTTCTCATGTTTTCAATGAGAAAAAAATCTGCCTCAACCGTTGGAAATGTTCTTCCAGATTTCTAGAAATCCACCTTGATTCCAGCTCATCAGGGGAGTTATCCCTTAATTTATTCTAACCTATGGGTTTTGCTAGCCTATGAGATGTGTGTTGGTGATGAACAAAGGACACTATTGATTCATGTTTCTGCTGCATAAATTTCATACATGGCTAGAGATATGCAGCCATTCAATACATGGAGTAAGGGATAGCTACACACTGTTGCTTGGCTACATGTAATAATTTCTCCTGACATATGTTCAGGATCAGAACGCTAAGAAGAATTTGTTTTAAGAAGTGATGCTAAAGAGCCTGTGGTTACTGTAGTCACTCTGAATAGTACAACATTGTAAGGACTGACAAGTTTCATCATTCAGGAAGAATAAGATGATTGATAGGCCAAAGAATATGCTGGGTGATGCCAGGTGTTGTTAAAATTTCTTTCCGTACCTTTGTTTTTCCGAGCTACAAAATCCAGTATTTAGTGAGGAAGACAGTTCTGTTCAATATAATGGTATTACTTAAGAAAAAAGTACAGGGTTCAAAACAGTGCACTGCTTTAAGAGAAAGGAGTTGTACACACCAAGAATCATTTCCACCCTAGTTTGTTATGATTTAATAACACACAGTATGTTTAGACAAATGCAGGTACTCTTTTCCTTTATCAGTGCTTTGATTGCTGATTTTACTTCACAATCACCAATATAATCATTTGAACTTACTAATTTGAAAATGTAAAACTACTGTGTATTTGGACCTGACTGCATTAAGGACAAGAAGGATCAGAAACAGTTTGAATATATTAGCATTTCCTTGCAATCTTTCTTCCTTCCACTTAAAAAATAAAAAAATGAAAACAAAAAAAAAAATATCTGCAAAGGTATACAATAGGCAGAGGGTCGCAAAGAAGGTCTATGAAAATCCAAATAAGTTATTTGGATTTAAGGATAAAGCTATCTGTGTACAAAGTGGATAACTTTGCCCGGATATTATTTCCTTGGTGGAGGTGGTATTTACCTCTAGATTCTCTATATTAGTTCTAAAGCCCATTTTGTTCCCAAGAAAACATCAAACAAATAAGTAAACCCTTTGTAGCAGTTACAGCAGGAGCTGAATGACCAACAGAGGAATGGCAACCTAGAATTGAATTCCTTAGTACTTACTCAGTGTTACAAGTGATTTATGAGCATAATGAGCTTCCACAGGAACGGGATAGAATCTCACTAAAAAATTCTTTACGGTCCAGTGGTAGGTGCTAACTTCTGGCTTTATACTGACAACTAGATGTAAATGGATATCATCACAGGAAAGTTTATTTTTGGCAGAGTTTTAAAAAGTGCCTTGTAAATGATAAAAGCATGTGAGTGCTCTCTGCAAATAAAATGTTACTGTAATGTTTACTTGGCCACATTTATTTGGGTGACATCAGGCAAGCTCTGTCTTCTGCAGTGGATCAAATGAAATGTTAATGATATGTGGGGTGACATATAATAGTATTGTGTGAAAGTGACTGCATTCACTTCACTGAATATTCACAATGCAAATCCAAAAATTACACAACATCTTAACTAGTCAGTATCATTTAGCACCAGATGTGAAAAATCCCCCATGCTGATGAAAGTGCTGTAGAAAATGCACAACAGGTTTTCTGTAAGGTTGATGCGTTGCTAGTTTCCCACTTGGATTTATTGCTTCTGATTGAGGGACAAATGCAATGCATGCTGCCAACAATGGAGAATTGTACTTTCTCTACATTTTGGATGCTGATTTAATTAAAGCTCCTATTTCCATTCAAACAATGTGCTCGTCTTTCCAAAGGAAAGTATGTAGTCTTTTTATTCCTTCTTTACTTAATCAAGAATAGTAGAGCAAAATCTGGGTATACAGCCAAGTTCATCCTCATCAGCAAGGACTAATGCACCTTACTGGGTGTACTGCCAAGGGATAAGCAAGATAGGGCTACTTTTCAGGCCATTTCAGGTAACTTCAATCCTTTGGCAAGTAGGAAATGTGAGAAGTTTGCCTTGCATATGCTTTCCTTCCAAGGAGACTGTTCTCCTACAATTATTGTTAGTTTATAAGATAGTCCCTCCTCTAATATTTTATTGTGTGATACTAATATGGATTTGTTCAATATTGAAACAATCTCTTGGAGACTGGCTTTTCTACTACTAAGTTATCAATCTAATACTATGTTAATTTTCAGTTCTAGTGCTAATCTAACTTATGAGCATTTGTATCTCTCCCTTTTGCTTTAAAACTCGGTGGAATTGGTAGTGGCTGATATAATTTCTCTTTCCCTTAAAATCTGGAGGGATTTTGTTATTGTACTCTTGAAGGATAGAAGTTACAACTATGATTTTAATATAACGCATAGCTTCAGAAATTTGAGAAGTACATCTTCCAGTACTTTATTGTATACCAGGGAGCCTTCACTGCCACAAGATGGATTCAACTTTGACGATTGCTGTGGTGCCAAGTGTCCATATAAAACATGCAGTTTAAATGGGGATATCTTCTCTTAACTTTCAGATAAAGAGAAGTATATGCTGTGGAGCAGGAGGACTTGTTATGGAATATTAAGTCCCAAGGTCCGAATTTATACATCCTGGGGAAGAAATTCATTATGGGAAATGAGCTTCTAAATTCGGCTTAATGAAGTCAGCTTAAGCTATATAGCTAGATAAGGACAGACATATGTACAAACAAATATATTTATTTAAAACACACAACTTCTACAGATACGTTGATGTCTCCTTGTTATTGAAAGAACTTCCTAGTCTTAGCTGGTTAGTAAATGACTGTATGAGTATAAAGCTCTCTCCTCTACCTTTGGATCAGTGGCATTATTTAGTAGGAAATGCATCTTCTTTCCCACACACATGAAAATCATTAATCTATAAATAAATTGTACAGGATATTGACATCTAAACTGCCTAACTATACTAAGATTATTAATGGAGTGCAATTGAGACCAGCTGCAGCCGCAATGTATGTTGCTGTATATTGTCACTATGGGGTAACAACAGGATTGCACATGAAAATTAGACAACTAATTTCCAACTGCTGCAATAATACAAGCAGCTAAAACTCACTGAGAAGACGACTAGCTAGTCTGAAGTAGTGGGGTACTTTCAGCTTCCTAAAGAGCCAGTTGCTCTTACAGGAACTGCAAGACCGGGTGCTAACTACAGTAATAAGTGCTAAATTTAAGTGGTAAAACTGCTGCATTTCTTTTCCACAAAGCAAGTGCCAGCTGAAGAAGAAAATGCCAATTTTAATAGTAATCTTCAATTTATATTTTCCACTCTCCCTCCATTATTTAGATATTCTAAAAATCCCTTCCTTCCCTGTACAATTCTTCAGAATAGTTCTACTCATTTGCCTTCCAGCTACAAAAAAATACGGCTTTAATAGAGAATTCTCAGTATATAAATAAATATGGTTTTCTATATTAGTTCCTCAACCAAAGTGGAATTTAAAAAAAGTTGTTGATTATCAACTGTTTTTTCTTTTACAACTCTCTTAAAATTTTTCCTACCTCCATTTCATCCCTTTAAAATCTTCCCCTTTTTAACAAATTGTATATATAGAACATCAATATAAAGATAGAGATGTCTAAGAGGCATTAAGCATGTTTCAGCTTTGCTCCTTAGTTCCACCCTATGCTGTGATATACACAGTGCTCTTCCACAAGAAAAATAGTTACTGCTTTTAACTCATTGTAGAACTGACAAACCCAAATAGGAAAATAATAATTCTCCATATTGTCTCTTTTGCTATTCCAAGACATACTATCAACTGCTACTTAAATTCAGGCCATTACAAAGCACACTGCAAAATCTATTACACAAAAATACACATGCAGACATACAATCAATTTTGTTTGAAGTAGCAAACGCATGTGACTACTGAGATATATCTTAGGCTGTAAAACCAGGACTCTCAGGTTCTTAGGAAAAGAACCTTAGGAAAAGAATCTTTAAAAAGTTCTGTATCTTTCTTCAAATGCAGAAAATTAATCTGATCTTTAAAATTATGGAAATGTATTTAACCCCCAAAAGTAATACAGATACACACCCTGTATATGAGAAAACAATTATGGTTTTCCTCAGAGATTTGAGGATAGTCTCATTTTTATGGAGACAACTTCTGAAAAAGAACAGTGCTACCTTAACAAAACTAGGAAGAAAAAACACTGACACTGATAAGCATGATAAAATATTACTACCGTACTTTATTTTGGTACAATAGCAGTATATTTTACACACATGAAATTAACTTTACCAGGAAGGCATCTTTTTCAGAAAATCAGGAAAACAAATTCAGTTTTATAAATAGTAAGATCATTAAGTCATTCAAAACAATGGACCTTCCGTTCAACTATAGAGTTTCTAGATATGTGTTCTAATGTATAAGACCAGATAAAAGAAAAAATGGGAAAGAATCCTTTTCATTGAACATATGCTATTAATGTTGCTTATTTTACCCTTCAAAATATACTATATACATATACAGATAAATTACAGTAAATGGAGATGCACACTGACCAACAATGAATTATTAACTTTCATTATGCACATTGATAAAAGCCACTGGAACTGCTTTTTGTGTGGTTTCATAGATTTTGTGCTCTGTCTAGAATTCATCCCTCAGACACTTTAGGAAATACTGAAAAAGATGTGGCTACTGATCACCAAGTTTAAATAACCTTTCCCTGCATGAGAACTGCAACTGGCCTCTCCAAAATAAAAAAAGAAGGGATGCAGCGTTTCCCCTCACCCGTTGCCAGATGAGTAAGTTTCTGTGTCCTGTCCAGGCTTAGAGAGAAGGAAGTTCGGTTCAGCTGTCAGAGTGCCAACCTGTGACCCAAGAGAATAGAGCTCCGTTGCCTATTCTTGCACCGACGTCCTGTGTGAACTCAGGCAGCTTGCTGTTCCTTCGCTGCCCCTCAAAAATTAGAATAGCACTGTTCTAAAGCCATCTGTGGCACTGATAGACAAATACAAGGCTGCAAGTTACCCAGACTGTATGAGGAGCAAGGGGATAGGCACAGTGATTTTGTTTTCAGTTCAGAAATACTGAAATCCTTCAGTTGCCTCACAGAAGCATTACTTCAGAATATATTTGGGCTATTCTAATACACTTTCTCCTTCAAATTGCAGCCACAACTGAACATGGATTAAACACTCCAGCCAAGATCACAGCTTGCTTGCTTTTGCTTTTAAACATAATCTGTCCCATTGTAATGGAGAAAATCACAGCTAAAACTGCCTGATTCTAACAGTTTCAACATTTTTCTTTTCAGAAAACTGAGAATTATGAAGTCTGAGAGTTTGGCATTGTCACAACAATACCTAACATTACTCATCCATTTAAACGCTGTTATTAAGACAATAAACTTTACAGCTCCTATTAGTTAAATAGCCATGACTGTGACTGTGTTAAGAGATCCTAAAACAAAAGCTTTTGTGGATCTAGGGATTTAATTTAAATGCGTAAAAGGGAATAGGACTGGGACAGTAGCAGTACTGTTTGCACATACCAAACACTTAATTGTACTGTTCCAGGTAGAACTGCTTTACTGAATTCAGTTAGTGATCCATCTTACATTTTTGTCATTTTTGTGATTCGTTTTTTCTAACTTCCATACATTCTCATTTTCACTTCATAAAAAAAAGCTGGTACCTGATTTTTTTAATTGGAACATATTCTTTTAATTAAATTTGGAAATATCATTCTCAATAAGATGACAAAACTAACTGTATTGCCTTGATTAGCATACTATTATTTATAGGAAGTTGTAAAAAAGGACAAAAAATGTGACTAACAAACTTTTGAAATAAAATCACTTAGTCCTGATTAAAAAATATTTTTCTGGAAATATTTGATTTCCACTTACCCCACCATATGTGCAGGGGAGAAAAAGATATGAAAAGTGGCCATTTCAGTGACCTTGTATCCTCCCTTAGAGGAAGAAAGATGACAGGTAGATATATGAATAGTTTGTTATTGTAGATTACAGATATTGTAACTATCTCTGACTCAACTTCTGCAGTTTTATCTGGAATTCCTGTGACGGGTCAAACTGTGTACTACTTATGTTTACCTTGTAGTGACCCCAGGTTAAAAATACACCTTACAATAATACGTAACAGTTTCCAAAACTTCTGCTGGAGTTAAAAAAAGGATAGCAAGCTCTAGCCTCAGGATGATCCAAAAAGTATGTCTCAAAACAGACTCCAGTCTATCTGAGTAGATGTTACCATTATGAGTTTATCTCTACTTTTTCTTTAGTTTTCAGCTTTAGTTGATGTAGTAAGTACAGTAAATAATTGCTACTCATTTTCTTAATGAATAAACCAAATCAATTATGTATTCTTGCAGAATATTAGGGGATTCTGAGAGGTGATATATTTTTAAAAAATGTTTCTGGAATTGTTTTGGACCTAAGTGATGAGAAAACATAAGTATTTACATGTAAATCTCTCTATATGTTTAGCATATAAGCCTTTGTTCATTGTAAAAGAAACAAAGTATAATTTATGAATCTGTTTTGTTAACACTTATAAAGTACTTGAAGATCCTCTGGAAAAAAGTTTGGAAAGAGACTGTCACACATTGCCAAAGTTTTGTCCAAATCTATCTGAAAGGGGGCTATAGGGATGCTAGGGATGAACTATTCATTAGGGACTGTAGTGATAGGACAAGGGGTAATGGGTTCAAACTTAAACAGGGGAAGTTTAGATTGGATATAAGGAAGAAGTTCTTTACTGTAAGGGCGGTGAGGCACTGGAATGAGTTGCTCAAGATTGTTGTGAATGCTCCATCCCTGGCAGTGTTCGAGGTCAGGTTGGACAGAGCATACGGCAATATGGTTTAGTGTGAGGTGTGCTTGCCCATGACAGGGGGATTGGAACTAGGTGGTCTTAAGGACCTTTCCAACCCTAGCTATCCTATGATTCTATGATTCTACTGCTTCATCCAATATAAAGCTGTTTTCTTACCTCCTCTAAATCAATTCAAAATTCTACTGATCTCGTTTTTTCTAATAATTTTTGCAACATTAGCTCTCTTCAAAAGCTTAATTATTTTCTTTATCAACTGGAAAAAAAATGTGAACTTTAAAACTTTGAGAGCCATGTATCAATATAACTTATTTCTGAGCACATCCTACTAACCTAGGATGAGGTCAGCTCTGGCCTTACAGCAAAATATAACCCCTGCTTTATCCCTCTTCCACATAGTTCACTTCCTTCTGTAGCTAGAATAGATGTTCTGGCAGAGAAGATTTGCTGACTTTTTGCTTCCTTCCCATTTATTTATATCTTTTACCCTCCTCTCTCCACCACCCCAAACTCTCCCCACCCCCTGGTATATAGCACAAGCACACCTATCATTCTCAGTGTAGTACTGCAGGATTTCTCCAGTTTCCTGTGGGAATGCCTTTATAGCAGACACAGAAACCAGGAGAGAATTGTGACACAGCACTAAAAACGTGAACAATAGCAATGTTATTGTAGCACTAAGGGAAGAATGGGGGACCAGAGATCTGATATATCTGCTCCTGCCTCAACACAAGCTTAGCCTCCCCTACACTCAAACTGTAGGAAAACAGGACATCATCTTCTTCAAATTTGAACTTCAATTCAGAGCAAGAACCTAATTTTGGGTGGTTTGACATGCACATGTGAATGTCTCAGGTATCTCAGAGCATCTCAAATGACATTGGACGTTTATCTGCACAACTGACAACCACCCCTCAGAACTGCATTCTGTGAACCTTTCAATCAAGTAGTCAGAACTCAATAAATGTATTACAAAACTATCTTACTGTGCAGGCAATGTACAGCCAACCTCAGACTATGTTCTTATGCTTTTCTGTTGGTATTTGATGAAGCCACTGACGGAGGATAAAACTGTAAATTTTTGCCCTTACTGCAAAACTTTAGACCTATACTCTATCTTTACATGTTAGGAGCACAGTTTAGAGAAGATGTAATACATGATAAAGAAGCAATGGCATGGAAAGGCACACAGGGAAAGAGAGGTCCATGCACCATAAACCAGCTCTTCCCTTCATTGCTTCCTGTTTTCTCAGTTGCCAAAGTGGAGAGGTTTTTTTAGGTCTTCCCCAGTTTTTTCATATGTGCATTATACTATCTATAGGACAACAAATCTGAAGGGCAGAAAAGCACTGATTGTATTTAATTTTTAGAAAATAGTTATAACAATTTCTTAAAATTAAGGTTTCTTGATTTCAAAGAATGCTCATAACCAAAGTGACATCATTCCAATTACTGGCCCTTTCACTTCAAAAACAGTAGATGGTAATCCAAACTGTTGACAGAAAATGCTAGATGACCTGTGGAGTTCACTGGAGTGAATATGGCTCTAGAATACATACTTCTGCAGTAGAAAATGTTTCCTTCTGACAACATATTGCCCTGAAGAAGTTAAAGAGCTATAATGTCATGGATGTTGACATAAGTATAAAAACAAAAAAGAAAAATTAGCCTATGAAACAATTTACCTGACATTTAATGGTGAACTTGTAGTATGAAAGGTTAAAGATGTTAAGATCATTGCTGACAATGGAAGACTAGAACGTAAAAGGAATAGCCTATAAGCTACAGTTTTTAAGCATATAGGAAAAATAAATCTCTGACTTGAAAGGTTTAATCTGTAACCCCTTTACATCTTGCTAGGAGAGCTGCTTATTGTTGGACATTCACTCAATAGATCAACATGCTATAACATATTGTGGCTGATTCAGAAATATGGATTCATTGCCTAACTAAAATGTACTGTTCAGCATAAGTATGCTTGATTCCACTCGCATGCTACTAGCTTTTTCTCAGCTTTTTTTTTGTTACCTCCATGGGGATAAGCACTCCTACTTGTTAATATATCATGATTTCCTGGAATACAGAGCAATGATATATCTTTGGATTCCACTCACATTCATGTGCAATAGAACAACTGTTGGTTAAATTACACTTCATGTGCAGTCAACTTGAATATATTGGCCAAAATTAAATGAGAAAGTATCACAGATTGGTTTTCATCACACATTATTTCAGAATTCTTTCAATTACTTCATTAATAAACTATTGTGCCAATAATAATCTAATGATGAAAGGTGGGCTTTGTGAATTGTGAATGAAAAATTGTACAATTATCAGTAAACTAAACAATTATGAAAAGTCTGACTACAGGGAAAGAAATAAAACACCACATAAATAAATATTATGTAATATTTTCTCTTTGATAGCCTGAGTTACTGCTCTTTCTTCACTCATAAAATTTTCTCTCCAGTTTCGTTCCTTCATATAGAATATCCTAATGGCCTGTTTATGGAAGAAATAACTCAGCTGACATTGTAACTGCCAACTTCTTCTAAAAATGTCTATAAAGCACATATTTGCATAACTCTGAATGTTTTCAGGTGCAAAACGTTACAGCTTCTGAATCAAAAAAACACCTAACAAATGCCTAAGACCATTCTCATACAAGACAATGCCTTCACTGGGGTTGAAATATAAGAAAAGGTGATGATTTTATAAATTGAATTACCAAGCATGCACTTTTCAGAAAATATTCTGTAACAAATAAAATGCAAATTAAAAAAATAGGCCATTTTCTTATTGTTTTGTCAAAATGCACCATTGAGCTGAGGACACTGTTGCTACAGATAACATGCAGATGAAGTAAGAAACAGGCAAACCTCACGTCTGCTTATGTAAACCAGACTATACATAAATAGCAGCATGAAAGCATTAAGTAATTTATCAGCATGACAGTGAGAAAGTAAGCTTAAAATCGTGAGTTACATGGTGTGAATGCTGCTGAAGATTTAAGTCCTGTGCCTTAGACTGGGCTAGATTCATGCTTTTGCTGTCCATTCCAGAACTTCCTTTGCGTTTAAATGCTCTTCTCATATAGCACATGCCAACACTGAAAACAAAGACTCCATTGTGGTCATCAAGAACATTTAAAGACTTGCTGTACATGCAAAATAAGAGTTTCACTGAAGGATGCATTTTTTATTCTAAGTTGTTGGATCTGTTCACTCAGAATCAACATGTCACCATTGTTGGCGACGTGGACAGTGGGACTTACTGTGCCCTCAGCAAGTTGGCCAATGACACTAAGCTATGTGGTTCGCTTGATATGCTGGAGGGAAGGAATGCCATACAGAAGTACCATGACACGCTTGTGAGGTGGGCTGATGCCAAACAACCTTATGACGTTTAACCATGACAAGTGCAAGATCCTACACCTGGATCAGAGCAATCTAAGGCACAGCTACAGGCTGGGCAGAGAAGAGATTCAGAGCAGCCCTGCGGAGAAGGACTTGGGGGTGTTGGTCGATAAAAAACATAACATGAGCTGGCTCCAATGTGCGCTGGCAGCACAGAAAGCCAATCACATCCTGGGCTGCATCAGAGTGTGACAAGCAGGTAGAAGGCACTGATCCTGCCCCTCTACTCTGCTCTCGTGAGACCTCACTTGGAGTATTGTGTGCAGTTCTGGTGTCCTCAACATAAGAAGGACACGGTATTGTTGGAACAAGTCCAGGGGAGTACCACAAGGATGATCATGGGACTGGAGCACCTCCTGTATGAAGATAGGATGAGAACATTGGGCCTGTTCAGCCTGGAGAACAGAAGGCTGTGTGGAGATCTCATAGCAGCCTTTCAGTATCTAAAGGGGGCTCATAAGGATGCTGGGGACCCTCCATTAGGGGCTGTAGTGATAGGACAAGGGGCCACGGGTTCAAAATTGAACAGGGAAAGTTTAGATTGGATATAAGGAGGAAGTTCTTGACTGTGATGGTGGTGAGGCCCTGGATTGGTTGTCCAGGGAAATTGTGAATGATCTATCCCTGGTGGTTTTCAAGGCCAGGTTGGACACAGCCTTGGGTGATATGGTTTAGCGTGAGGTGTCCCTGCCCATGGCAGGGGGGTTGGAACTAGATGATCTTAAGGTCCTTGCCAATCCTAACTATTCTATGATTCTATGATTCTACGATCCCTGCTTTACAAATAATGAGATACAGAGGCATAGCTGTTTCCATGTATGAGGGACACAGGATATAGTAGGAATAGACAAGCATACCTTCTGAGAAGTGCCAAAATTAAATAGAAGATGCCCAATCCATGACAGCTTTTATCTTCTCCAGCCAGCAGAGGAAAGGAGGCACTTTAAAGTAAATCTTAGTTTAAGGCCTGTTTGAGAATATTGCCAAAAAAGATGTGATGATGTGGAGCTTTGTTTTTATTAAACAGTAAAAATTCCAATGTCCCTTTCCTTCATTTAAATATTACTTAAAAATCAGGGACCTCACCTAGAGTGTTGACATGTCCTAGAAGAAGCCAGAAATTCTGGGCCTAGGTAGTCTTTAAGGAGCTCAAATCTTTTGATTTCATCTTCAGACTTACGAACTGGAATTGTCAGCATTGTACATAAGGAGATTGAGACAAAGGCTTAAAGGGTAAAGCATTGGAAAGTGTGTCCTCAAATGTAAACAGGCAAAACCTCTTTGATTTAATGCATACATTTCTCTTGTTCAGCTGTTTGCTCTAACTAACCCTACCCAAATGTGTATCTTTAGAGGAAGGTTCTGCATCTGAACTTTTCTGGTACCATTGCACTTTAAAGCATTTGAAAATCAAGCACGGGCCTGAAATTTGCACATTGTAATCAGTAGTCAATCTCTTGAACCTAAAGATTCTGGATAAAAGTGTCTGCCTAATCTGCTGATATATGGCACTGATATTAATGCTGCCTTGCTCTCCTGATCTGTAAACCGGAACCTGAGGTGGCCCATGGACACTGTCTTGTTCAGGTTGTGCTTGGGATAACCTGACGCTATGTATCATGATTTTTCACTGGATCTTGTAGAAGCTAAAGCTTGCTGGCTAATGAATGGGGGAAAGACAGACATAGTGGAATGGTTTAAACAAAACATGTATTTTTGGTTTGTTCTGTCATCCTGCTCTTTATTTGCATCTAAAAACTGGAAGAAATGATAAGGAAAATTTTAATCATATTGATTACAGCCCAGTGGGATCCTGGTAGTAGGAAGTTATTGTGCTGTTTGTAGTTAATAAAGAGAGTACTGCCTATTTATCCTTATGCTGTATATCTGCATGTTAATGCTTCAAATATTGAGGTAAAGAAAGTTTATTGATTTTGTACCTATTCAAAAGCCTAGGAATCAAAATCCCTGAGTGCTCACAAAGAACAATTATTCAAAAGCTTAAGGAACTCTGTAGAATAAACAAAAAGAAAAAAATCTTTTCATGGGTATGCCAGTGAAACTGCAGCACCTCCAGATGCTGATAACTCTGTTTTACTTGAGAACTGAAAAGGTGAAGGTTATTGAATATATGAAATGCAATGGACTTCATGCATTTCATGAATGCAAAAGACATGGCAGAAAAAAACCCTATTTGTACCTTGTACTTTTCTTTCTTTCCTTTTTTATGTATATGCACACATGCAGGGATGGCTGCTTCTGGCAATCCAAGGACAGTACATACAGCATCCAAGAAAAAGGTTACTCCTTCATTCAGTGAATTATACTGATACAGTGTTGGAAAATGAATGTGTGTGCGAAAAAGTGTCTGTGCTCCAGTAGAGAGAAACACATGGGTTGTAAGAATGTATACATGTTGAGAGATAAAACAGTGGCAGTAAATATTAAATTAAAATTAAATTATGAACTAACCCATGCTGATTTCCATTGGGTGACTGCTGGTAAAGACAGACAACCAGACTTTGTGAGCTCTGAGGCACAAATCAAAGGCCCATCAGCCATGAAAGCTGAAAGCTGGCTTCTGTGGAAGACTGCAGCAGCACAGCAGCGGTGTAATTTGCCCAGTAATGCTCATTTTACCTTTTGGAAATAAACCCTTCAAATGCCAAGCATCCTTGACTTCCACATAGACTATAATCAAAGCACCCATGATACTATAACTTCAAGGATCCCATTTTATCTTGCCTTATTGCAAATGCTCTTTGATTCCCACTACTTTGGCTCTAGAATGGAAATGGCAGAATGATATTGCCAAGGTTCGAGGCAGTTTTAGTTTAAACAGATTTCAGGAAATCTCTTTTAGAAAAACCCTCTAAGACTTCAGGCAAATCAGTTTTTCAGCCTTATGGTTTACTTATGCTTTAGATAATAGGCATCTCCCTGGTCACCCGTGTAGTAATATTTTTTGCCAATAGAAGTTGGGGGTTAGATGAATCAGGCATCTGCTTTCAGGAGCTCACTATAAAACATTTATTTCATATATATGCAGAGCAAATAACAACGAAAAACAAACCAAGACATGTAGCTCTTTATGAATCAGAATTGCTGTTCCAGTTTTGAGTTTCAGATGCCGGGATTTATCCACAGCTGCTGATTTTACTGCAAGTAATTTTAAAATTACTTCATGGAAACAGACATATTCATAGAAAAGATGATCTATTTTTACCCTCCTTAACTCTGAAGTGCATCCTCCACCATACTTAAGGGAATATATTATTCCCAGTCTGCCAGAATATCTTTTAGAGCTTCCACTTTGTAGGAACATCAGCAAGCAATTGTATGTTGCTTAAAGAAACACTATGTTCTCACTAATACAGTAAAGTATTTCTGACAAGCACAGATGCTTAATCAAGAGATGGGGTTAAGATAACATTGGAGATTTGGACTATGAATCTAGCCTAGCTTGAGCCCACTGAGCTGTGTTCTGAAATGGGTCTCGTGATGTGGCCCATAGTTAGGCAGTAGAGGAGGGTCTGTGGAGCTTTACTGCTCTGCAATCTACTACATTTCGAGCTAATCCACAGTGCTTTGGCCTCATTCCATGTTGTGGTTTCAAACAAGTGGTTGGCAACACAGTTGATGAGAAGGTGAGACCAAAATGTGTTGTAAAGTTGGTATGTTCTAATAAGTACCACCAAAGTTGCAACTCTGCATCCTACATTGTAACTCAGTTTATGTTTCACAGCTTCTTTCTATGCCTTCACCCTTGTGACCTAGGTTCAAGATAAATCTGACTTCTTTTCTTATTCAAAGTGGAACTCATGGTATCACAGAACTATAATTCCTTTTTTAAGGGAGATTTCCTGATCTGTCTGCAGCAGTTACATTCTGTATATTTGTTCCAGACAGTCATTTTCTATTACATGAAAACATTATGGCATCTGTCTGCATTACATGGGTTTCGTTTTAATTATGTGCCCAGGGCAGGTCTATACCTAGCTTTTCACCTTTCCCAGTGAACCATTTCTGGTCCCTTAGGGTAACTCTATTATCAGAAAGATCAGTTGTCAAAGACAGCTTTTATGTCCCCTGTCCCATGGAAAGTAAATACAACTTCTTTCTCTGTCACTTCTGAATCCTAAATTGTTTGCAACATTTTCTGGAAAGAATTCCCAGTTCCCTCCCTGCTAAATGGGATCACAAATGGGAAAAAAAAAAAAGGCAAAAAAAAAAAAAGGCACCATGAAAAGTAAGTTTGTTTGGATTGTTGTTTAAGGAGTTATTTGCAAATGCCCAAAGATGTGAGAAAATTACGTCCAAAAGTTACCTTCAGAAAATCCTGAGGTCAAACAGCCTTAATGCTACTCCTTGTATGTCTTTACAATGAGAATTTTAAGCAGATTCCTCCCACAAGGCAGTACACAGGGTTAAAGGTTAACAACTGACCAATTCCTTGGACAAGGTGTTATTCAAAATCAGGTACTTAAGACATTTGCTAGAGGACTTAGCCATTATAGTTGTTTGGAATCAGTGCATTTTCCAGCAGGGAAAGTATTTAGGGGAACAAAAAGAGTGTAGAGATGGGGAATTCCAGAAAGCCTGTAGCCATATAAACTAAAAGCCACCATTAGAAGCTGAGTTTTCTTTACAAAAATCTGACAGTATCCAAATAGGTTGTGTAGAAATCATGGTCACTAGAAAAAGAGCATGCTCCACAAATACTTTCGTTTGGCTCTACTTAAGCTCTGTTTTCAAGGTATACATAGGTTTCTCTTCCCCTCCTTTGATGTAGTTCTGCCTTTCAAGATCTATCTGACTTCTTCTCTCTCTTTTTTTTTTTTTTTAGAGAGCTTGTAAAGTAAGTGGAAATTTTACAGTCAGATCTGAACCAAAGGAAAAGGCTCTTGGAGGCTTCTGAGCTCGCACTGTTCAAAACAGTATCTCATCAGGGATTGGAGTTCACTTTGGAGAATCCTGGAATGATAAAAACTCTCCAGGTTATAGTGTCCTGTTTTGAAGACTTTATAATGTAGGTGGCCAGAAACTTTTGCATTGTTTAAGCAGTGAGTACAGCTGTTGGGACTCCTTTCTGATCTGGGTTGCAGGGTTTCTTTTCTACCTTTTCTCTGGTGTTCTTGAATCTTCTGGGTTTTGGAGCAGTTGGCTGTTATGGACAATATGGCTGTTGTCTTTGTTGGATATGAAAATGTCCACAGTGGTTTTGAGCAAGATGTAGGGAAGACAAGACAGGTACTTATGCAGCCTTAAAGGACTAATATGGTTCTCAGGATTGAAACTACGTGTGTGTGTGTAAAAGCAAACATACTGGATTCAGGAATATGTTTACCAAAATATAAATACTGGATTCCAGCACTGTTATGAGTCGAAGATCTTCATTCCACCTTCTTCTCAATCACTGTTTTGACTCAGGGTCACAAGCAGCTGGTGTCTTATTGGTTGCATTTTGGCTTTTCTGTGGCAGTTACATGCCATAGCCTCCAAGCGTGTAAAACAGCTTTTAGCTACAAGGCAATTCCAAGGCTTCAATTACAGGCATTGTATTTATAGGGAAGAATAAGAAGTGTTGCATTTTGCATATATTTGTACAGAAAACCATATGAGATAGCAATGCAATACATTTTGGAGAACCGAGTTTAGAATTAAGTGGATTCTTCAGTGTTCTTGCTTTAATATGTACTTTCATGCTTAGAGGAATTTTGAAACCATAGTCAAAACAGCTGTGTCTCTGAACAGAATATAAGAAGAAGATTTGAGCTCAAGCATGATTCAAAGCCTAACTAAACAATAACAGCTTTGTGTAGCTTTAAAAATATTTTAATCTCTTTTGTTGTTGTTGTTGTCTCAGACTCATTGGGGAAATGAAATTCCCAAGAAGCATTTCAATGAGACTCTGTTAACCTGCTTGTCTGTTCTGACTGCAAATGTGAAAAAATGGATAGATACCAATCTATCCATATAGACACAACATTTAGGAGCTGGTGGTATCCCACTGGACATTAACCAGTAGCCTTTGGTTCAGTCCAATTTTGAAATGCATGCTACCCATTTTAAAAAGAATAATATAAAAAAAAGGTAGAGTAATTGTTTAAAAAATATTTTTTGGGGAACACTAGTAGAGATATTTAGCTTCATTTGCTTACAAATATTTAGCAGAACAGGACATTTAAACAAAGAAACAAAAGAAATTGCAAAGATGTAATTTACCCAAAGTCATATATATATATATATATATATATATATATACACACACACACACAGAGGGCACATCAATGCTGGGGCCAGGAACAATAGTTCAGTTTTATAATCTATAACTTACTCCTTGTCTTATTAACAGTGTTGAATAAAATCAGCATGCCCAGTCTAACCAGACACAACAGAACAAGTAGCGAGAATGTGTGTGGACAAAAAAATCAAAAGAAATTTCATCTAAGAAGTATAAATGCTTTTAGCCTATAAAATAGGACCCTTTTTTGTATATTCCAGCTCCCCAGACTTGGATGAAGATTTGTGCTCTGTCATGTAAGAGATTTTTATTTATTGTGTTATGTTGATTTGTAATTTGGTTGAAATTTATCTTGCTTTCTTATAGCTGAAGAATGACCACCTGGAGGGTGAGGAATTAGAAATAAGTTTCTTAAGCCCTTTTTGCTACCTGAGTTATGAAGACTTTCCTGGGAGTTGTGGCTTATAGTAAAGCCTGACAAGATCAGGTTAGGCGGAATTTCTTACAGAATGTAGCTAATATAGTAAAAGCTCTGTTTTTCATCAAATGTCTTAGACAGATGCTCTTGGGTTGATGGTTTAGCTGTTGACTTCAGAGAGCTAATGTGCGTGACAATATTTACTCCAATGTTATTATTACAGCCAGATTGATGTTTTGGATAAAACAAGTGAATTATAACAGTCGTGCCATCCTCCTAGAGGAGAAGAGATTGTTCCAAGAGAAATCATTTGTCCCACAGTTTATTTCCTCGGCCTACAAGACAGCTAGTTGTGAAGCTGGAGAGTGCAGCTGGAGAAAGGCGGGAGGAAATTGGATTGCAAAGAGAGAGACGCCTCCTGTTGCCGGCTGTGGGGAAGATGCAGGTAACACGTTAGCTCCCAAATATGTTCAATTAGATGGACATGTCATCTAAACACCTATTCCACTGATGAAATAAGATGTCTTCCTGGATGAAGTGCTCCATTCACAAAGTAATGCTACTGCTGCTGAATATTTATGAAATAGGAAATGGCCATAGACAGAAACGTTTTCTTATATGTAGAAGACAAACTACCAAATAAAAATTATGTCCCCATTCTCAAGTGACTGAGATTCGGGTATCACTTGCTTCAATAGAAATCTCCAGGGCTTTAATTTGGGTGAATACCATCTAAGATTCAGGATTTAGCTCTCCTTCAGATCCTCCATGGCAGTCGTACATTAAAGTTTCAGTAGTGAACATGAAGAAAGCCTGAAGTGTTCCAGCTCTGTCAGGAGCAGTTTTGTCCTCACCTCATTAAGATGTCTGTTATTATAAGGCAGAGAACATGGCCTTTCTCTTCCTCTGTCACTTTAATACAGGGATGATTTAGGCATTCCGGGAGCATATACTTGTGGAAATAAATAGCTTTGGAGATATCATGTCCAGTGCAAACTTCAAAAGCACACAGGTGGGCAAACTTGCATGACATGCAGGTGCTTCTGTGATTTCTTCTAAACTCCTTTGATGTTTTAAAGTGCTTACATACCTTACAAATTTGATCAGAAGACCAGATCCTCAGGGTCTCAATCTTGTGATCATGGACACTGGTTTCAAAAGACTGGTTGTGCAGAGAAATGGTAGATGTTGTTTGTGGAGCTAGGGCCAAATAACAAAATGGTTGAGCCAGACACCATGCAACCTGTACAAGTTCTGTCTCTGAGGTCTAGTGGTGACCTCCTGGGCTTCCCTGAGTCCTGTGAAGCCCTGAGCATCTTGTCTTTTCCCAGAAAATGAAGTCTTTCCAATCATGCTTATTATCAACACTACAATAAACTAATTCTTTAAGGCTACCTTATGACAAAGAGCTTTGTATTAAAAGCAGTGAAATGAATCAAGAAAAGTGAGTTTTCTCTGGTTTTGTCTTGCAGGTATTTTGCTTCCATTTTTCTTCCACATTATGAGAAGTATTAAATCAAGTTGGGGATTTATTTTTTTTTTCTCCCTCAGCCTCCCCAGAGCTCCTAAAATTACGTATTTTCCACTGCTTTCTAAGAAGATTACTAAGCCAGCTGACCCAAACAGCAGTGGCACCAATTAGACATCATTCAAAATTAATAACCACTATGATGATAACAAATCAAAAGATTTATTCTTCTGATGGGAGAATCATTTTAATTAATTTAATCCTTGTGGAAAGATCAGCTGTGCACAGTCCTGCTCACCAGAGGGGCCCATTTGTCCCTGTCTGTCCCCCATCACCTAAAGCCAGTGAATATGATCAGTAGCCAGCACTTAGGGAACAATAAGAAACAGATTGTACTGTCAGGCTTCATTAAAGATCATCATTAGTATTCCAATTTGGAAACAGTCAATCTACCCTAACCTTTTACCAATTCTTTTCGGCTGCTTTTGTGAAGTTTGGTTCAGCTGCTAAACGCAAAAACGCTGCACAGGCTTTTTGAAGAAAGCAAGCTGGATCTGGCTGATGCCTGTCAGGCTGCAGCTTAGGGACAAAGCTCGGGGGAAATACAGGTTATGCAGACGGGCTCTAAATGATATCATGTGCAGCTGCTTATGATCGGAGTATTTCTGGGCAATGAAACTTTCTTAAACTTGAAGCTTAACAATGCTGAATGGAAATGAAATGGATATGGCACTTTCTTTCATCCCATTGCTGAGGTTGGTTTTGGTCCCAAGGGGGTTTCTGTGGGCTGTGCTCTCTTGCTCTCCTCCAGTGAGAGCTGCAGAGGGCATTCGGAGCATGTTGATGAGGGAGATGGAATTTAAGATGTGTTTGTAGTTCACTTTATCTTTTTTTTGCTGAGGTCAGATTGCTTTGTTTATTTGTTCTTGATTCCAGTGGCTGGAAATAGTTCTGGAGAAAGGGGTTATAGGATTTTGGGATATATTTTTGTCCAGTCATCCCTTTATCTCAGTCATATCCTCTGGCTGTACAGGACATGTATCTTGGATCTTAGTTTTCAAAACAGTTTGGCTGGCAAGCAATGATTGCAATATTTTAATATTCTTGACATTTATAATTTGTTAACCTTTGCACTTGTCCAACAGCTTCCTGAAGATGGTGGGAGGGCATGGATGTTTCAGGAATGCTCTGCCAGAAATCCCAAAATTAAAATGCCACCCTGTCATTTTGAATCATCTCTTAGAGTGCTTCAAAAAATAGTTTTTTTTTCTAACATGCTCTATGCATCAAGAGGAGTTTCACAGGGATTATGAAAGCAGAATTAGGTTAGTGAAATAGGGAAGGAGGGAAATAGAGTTGTTTCTTAGTACAAAAACAACTGTCTCTCCAAATTTGATTAACAAATAAAAATGTTATGATTACTGTAAGAGAATGAAAAAAATCAAGAAACCCAAACAAAACCCTAGTGTGAATTAATGTAGCTTCTCTGTAAAAACTCAATTTTCTCTAGTTTAATACCACTTTATTTTCTGAATGTTTTCTACAGTTCAGTAGCCCTCTTGGGACAATTACCTGCAACAACTGGTTGCTCATTGCATTCTTAGGAAGATTTCTGCTACTTGATTCCATGAACAAGCAGGCATTTCAATAAACAAAAATTGCCACAGTATAAGTAGATACTTCATAAGGATGAACTAGCCTAATATATGCTCCTGCCACCCTGCCATCTTTAAAGTTTCCCAAACAAAACCTAATGATAAGGAAAACAATTTTTTATGCCATTATATGGAAGACAATCCTTTAGATAATTGCAGCTGAAGCCAATGTTCATGAAGTTTTCGTGTGAACTTGATCAAATTTCCATTACTTTTATGCTTTCTGTGGTGAAAACTTAAAAAGCTCAGAGGGATTGTTATTTTTCTGTCTGAGAAAATAGGAAAACTTAATTTGCTGACAAAATACAATGGTGATGTAAATAAATTTCAAATGTTTTCCTGTGTACTTTTTGCTCTGCATAAGTCCTTGTATCTCACCTCTCCTCCTTTGCCAGGATGGTTTTAGCCACATGTTGGAACAGTGCAGATACCACCCTGGCTGATCCATTTTTGCAGGTTTAGTTTTCAGATGAATTTATTTTTCATTCATTTAGGAGCAGGTTAAGGTAATGTACGGATGTGAAACCAGAAATAGAAGCAGGGTACCTCCTTTTACTGTCAGAAACAAAGTAGTATTATTGCTATTGTTACAGCTGTTGCCCTTGTTATGATTATCTTCATTATTATTATATCTTATAAGATGCTTTAAAATGTGATTATTCTACTAGAATGTTTTCTATTTATTTTTTTACCTGATTGGAATAACTACTTGAAACTACTCCATTTATTTTCTTATCTGCCTTTAAAGAATCACAATGTTGCCTCATGCTGCAGATGAACGTAGGTGTCGAAATGTGTTGCATGATAGTGTAATTTCTTGACAGTGCTTCAGTCTTAATAGTTATTAAAGCTAAAATGTGAAATACAGAAAAATAAATGCAGATGTATATCAAAGTAGAATGCAGCTCACTAAAATGTTAGTTAGAAATGCTCATAAAAATGACAGTATAAACTAATGATGGATATTACCAAAGATTTCTACAATTTCTATATATCTCTCTTTGAGAATGTGTATTCCCAAGGAACAATGAGAAGAACTAAACAAAAAGTTTAGGAAGTGCCACAAATGGATGATGTACAGAATTCAATAAAAACATTTTCCTGATTAAGAAGTATTTCAGCACAAAATCTTCTCCACTGCTGTGGCTACAACAGATTTGGTGAGATTCTGCTACTGTATGATCTGCGTGCTACATGGTGCTGTTGCTAAAATATCACCCATCTTAAGTAGCTATGTGCTCTAAAGGTTTCTCAACATTGTGGTTTGTGATGGGATCCCAACTTTGAGTGGGAGTGAGATTTCAGAAACACCCCACTCCACAGGTTCTGCACAAGATAGGAGCCTGGTTAAAGGTAATATACTGCTAACAACATGCTTTTATTCATGCTAAATAGCTGACTTTGCTTCAGTGTGCTGGGAAAAATAACTGTGCTTTAGAAAACTGTGCTTAAATTACAGCACCAAACATTTCCCCAAACTACTCATTTACTTTAGTGACTATTTTGTTTGGGTGGTGTTAGTTATTTACTTTGTAAGATGCCTTTTCACTAGGGCTGCTGGTTGGAAGAACCACCGAGAAACAAATGCAGTAAAGAAAGAATAGAAAATAGAATGTGACAGTTGAAATACATTTTTTTAAGGATGAAATTTGGAGGAGGAGGAGGAGGCTGACCCATCAGAAGGGATCAGAACAAATCTGCTGAATGCGTTACCAGGAAAAAAGAATGGGTTTTTAAAGTGTTTATTTCCCTTACCTATTTCACATGTTTTCATCAGTAAGCAATTAATGCCATTAGCAAATCCCCCCCCCCCCCCAAATTCAGTATACTTGCATTCTCTAGCACTGCCTTTTTATTGCAGAATTGAATTCTCTTGATAGACTCTGCTTTTCATTGATAATACAGTTGTTAAGATGCTGAAAAAAGAGATATGTAAGAAAGCAAGACTATTTGATTTTATTTTAATCTCAAACTCAGGATGGGATCCTCTTGCTGTAGGTGAAAGGCTGCCGCACTAACCACCCACTTAGCTGAAATGGGTATTCAGCGTATTAGTTACATCGAAATACTGATGGCAGTCTGGAAGAAATTCGAAAAGCTTTGTCTTGCAGAGCCATTACCTGGTGCCTTTAGAAAGCTCGATTTCAGACATGCTGGGTCTGCTTTTGATCTCAGGCCAGGGAGGCCAGACCATGTACAAATGGCCAGGACTCCAGAGCCAGTATGGGTGATGAGCACATGCCAGGATTTGGTTTCCAGGAGCACTGATAAATCCACTTCCTTACACTTAGGGAATATTTGCCATCTTCACACCCCACACACCCCCCGCCCCTTTTTCCCTTTGCTCCCATTTTCTCTCCCTTCTTTTTATCTTTTCTTTCTCTCCTTCTTCCCCCCCCCCCACCTTCTCTCCTGTCTGTCTTTCCTTCTTTCTCCCTGCTCTTTCTTCCTTTCTTTTCACCCCCCCCCCCCGTTTTTTTCCTGTTTTCTGACCCTTTCTTTGGCAGTGCAGCTATTTGCTGCACATGCAGAGCTTGAAGAAGATAAGAGTTCTTTTAAAAAGTGCAACTACAAGTGGGTTGCCAAGTATAATAACGAAGAAAAGAGTAGAAGTTACCCTTCAACAGGAGCAGAGGCATTGCTTGGATTCGGGCTAAGCTTGCTTCATGTTGAAGACCATCTGCTGCTTAGAGGTTTGAATCCAAATCAGAACTACACTGCCCTCCTGTGACCACAGCAGGGAAATCGGTGTAGAAAGGGAAAGGCTTAGAGAAACACAGCTCCGTCACTGAGGAAGTGTCTAGTTTTGTGCCATGTATGTTAAGCAAAAAGAACAAAATTATTCCTGTGCCTGACTACTTAGGGAAGCCAGGTTACATATATATATTCATATAAAACTCCAACTCTTCCTGCTTAGGGCAGATTTTGCTCTCAGCTTCACCCAAAACACACAGAAAAAGAGGATTGTCCAAATTGGAGGTGTTTTTTTTTTCCAACTACACATTCACTGCCCAAATATTTTGGAAGCTTTGCAAGATACTCTGCTTTTACATGCAACCAGTTCAGGCTCCAGTGAAGCCTCATGTAAAGACTTCAGGGCTCCTGACCATTTCATAATTTTGGATTTGAAAGCCATCACTGGCAATATATCCAGGGATAGAAAGCTCTGCCGCAGATGTGAGGTTGCTCAGTTAGTTATTTTTACCACCCCAAATGCTGAGTTCAGCAAATTCATGGATTTCTGGAAGGCTCAGGCTGAAACCTCTGAAAACCAGGATGTACAAGACCGAGATCTCCATGGAGCCCTCTTCTAACCATGCTGGAGCCAGCAATAAGCCTATGGGGTTCAGCCAGCACACCCCAGTGGTGCTTGCTCTGCCAGAAACAGCTACATTGAACAGCCCAGAGGCTAATTCAAAGGGCTTTGCAGGGACATGAAATGGTGGGTAACAAAGATTTTCCCAGAAGTTCCTTCCCCTTGTCCAGCTTGCAGCAGAGTGGACTTGCAGTGTCCTGAGCCATGTATGGTTCTGCTCTCCCATCTCTGTACCTGCAGGGTGGCTCCATCCACCTGCTAGCCGAGAAATTAAATAGCCCCTGAGAATCAGAAAAACTATCTAAACCAATCTTTTCATGAAAGGCTAGGAATAAGAAGAGCAGCTCATTTTAAAATGAGATGTCATGCACTTAAAAGGAAACAGTGTCCTGCAAGAGTAAGTAGGTGGCATAGGAAAAAACATGTGAATATATAGAGCTGTTGCTTGTTAAGGAGTCCCCTCTGGTGCTGTATACAAATCAGGAGTGCCTTGCACTTCCTCACTGAAGTAATCCAAGCCACAAACTGACTAGGGCTTTCCACCCTCTTATGCCAGTACATCTTGGTAATGCCTCTTCAAAATGAGTTGGTTCCTAGAAGGCAAGTGCAGAGACCTGTATCTAACAGAACAGCAGTAAGACATGCAGGCAGTGAAAGCAGGAAATGGGTGACTGAACACCAAATTTGATTCAGTGTTGCTGATAAGGGATAAACTGGACAGATCCTGGAGAGGACAGATTTGGAATAAACCAGCAAAGGATTTATTGCAGGGAGCTGCAACAGGTTTACTGCAATGATAACATAAAAGTGGTAATTCTTATTCCTTGAAGTGTTTTGAAGACAACCTTTCATAGTTTCAAGAAATCACAGATTTCTTCTCGGGGACAAAAGTGAAAATAATATTAATAAAAAAATTATTTATTGTCAGATATTTCTAAGCATGGAAGCTGAAAGTCAAAATAAGCCACTATCTTTAAAGTCCTTGAGACTCAATTTTGATTTTATTGAATCACTCTATATCCAGATGAATCTACCAGGGAATTAAGTTCCATGAATGTAGGTCTGGAATTTGGTCTCCAGCTTCTCTGAGTGCGGTTCTGGGGACTTATAGTTCTGACGACAAAACCTCAGCATACAAATGATATGGCCATTAAAGAAATCAAGTCATATTTACCAAAACCCACAGTTAAGAAACAAATATACCTAATCAATTAATAGCAAAACTGCATAACTACCATTTCCAGTGTGTTCCAACTGCCAAAGAAACAAGTCACCAGTCTGGAGAACTTGAGTAAAGCAGTAAATCTCCTTTCTGCTCATGTAACTTGGATAACAGCAGCTGAGCATCTGCCTCAGCTCCCAGGTGCATGATCTGGCTATCAGTCAAAGAGTTCCAGTAAACACGTTGGGTGACCTAAATCTTGTATCAGTGCACAAACGTCAATGAACACTACCACTCAGTTTGCAGAGGCAGGTGACCCCTAGCACCAAGTGAAACATCGGAGGAATTGCTCTAATTCGTGACAATTTGTCATGAATCACAGCCATTACTCCTCTAGGAAGAACTCTGGAACAACAGTGTGCTCTGCTTGACAGCAAAAATTGTTATGTTTATATTAGTCGATGGTTTCTTAGGAACAGATCGTAGAATCACAGAATGGTTTGGGTTGGAAGGGACCTTAAAGTTCATCCAGTTCCAACCCCCTGCCATGGGCAGGGACACCTTTCACTAGACCAGGTTGCTCCAAGCTCTGTCCAATCTGGTCTTAAACATTGTCAGGGATGTTCAATCAATAAACAGAAGCAAGAGATGCAGAGGCTTTTGCATCTACACCACAATGAGTTCAGTTTTTCAATACTTAAAGGGGGTTTTTAAGAAAGATGGTGACAAACCTTTTAATAGGGCCTGCTGTGATAGGACAAGGGCTGATGGTTTTAAACTAAAAAGAGTAGTTTCAGACTGGATATTAGGAAGAAATTCTTTCCTATGAAGCGTGGTGAGGCACTGGAACAGGTTGCACGAAGCGGCGGTCGATGTCCTATCCCTGGAAACATTCAAGGCCACGTTGCACGGGGCTCTGAGGAACATCATCTAGTTGAAGATGTCCCTGCTCATCGCAGAGGGGTTGGACTTAGATAATCCTTGAAGGTTCATTCTGACACAAACCATTCTACGATCTGAAGTTCAAGAAGCTCATAGGCTGAATTGGATTTAGTCTGATTCCTTGAATTCGCTGTCTGCACTACACCTATTTGGAGCTGTCTGAACAGGCAGTTGTTGGTTCAGACCCTCAGCTCTATCGCAGAGCATATCTGCTATGCACCTGAAGTAGAGGCTCTGATTTAGCATCTTGTTAAAAGAATCTTAATTTTGTCCAGCAAAAGTGCTCTGCAGATCCAAGTGACAAATCAGAAAAGGGAATCACTTCAAAACCATAATGCTGCTCCCAACACAAAAAATGCTTTGGTAGATGGAGCCACTGCAGCCACTGTCTTATGTTTTCCTGTATTTCTTACGTTTTTCCATTGCATTAACAGCAAAACATTGAAGAACTTTAAAGATGGGTATTCTGGGTGAGAAATGAAAAGCTCTCTGTCCATGGGGTATTGGGGTATATTAAACAGTGCAGTGTTAGAGTGGATAAAGATAAAAGATGATAGCATGGATAAAGACTCCTTTCAATTCCTGAGTCAGTTTGTAGAGGCCACTGCAGTCTGGACATACCCAGGTCTCACAGTGCAGCAAGAACTCTTTCTGATTTTCAGCCTTTAGGACCTCTTTATGATGATGGTGCATTTCTTACTGTGCTGTCAAAGAAAATCTTTGAGGTTTCATTCCCTATGTGGTTTTGGTTGTTCAAATATTCCTTCCAGAATGACTAGGTGAAGATTAAGATATCAGTGGCACTTTTTTCACCCTGTTATTACACAAAAATAATGTCTTACATTTAAGATGTCATTTATGAAAATTACAAATATGCACATTTCTTTGTCAGTATGTTCCAGTGTTTTGATGAACACTTTGGTAGGATAGATATTTCTCCTAACAGAAAAATTTGTTGAAAGAAGAGTTTGAGATAAACCCATAAAAGACCTAAGCTTATATGAAAGAGTCATTCAAAACAGACACTGAACAGATAAATTTGGAGCTATTTAAACATTACACTCTAAGTGGATGCATTCACAGCAATCGTGTCAACTTCTGGAAGTTACTGGTTTGAAATGTTACCTTTGAAACTACATTTACAGTCTGTTTCAGAAGTGGTACTCTGTTGTCAATGACGATGACTAAGAAAATCTGTTTTGTTCCAACAGACCTCCTAGAGGATTATATCAGCTGAAATAACTTTTCCTCTTCTACTTAAAACACAATTTGGGTACGTTAAGTCCACACACAAATGTGTGTTTAGCCCATTTTGTTTTTTTAGTTAACTCCTGCAGTGTCAACAAAGACTTTACTAGAGTTAACTGTCTTGTAGTGAAGAGTCAAGGCCAATGTCAAGACTTGATTCAGGCCAGGTATGTGTAATGATGCTGAGGCACCACCTTGCCTACAACCCTTCTTTCCTGTTATTGCAGGGGGAGCACGTTATACAGAAGCTCACTCCAGCAGGGACATGCAGAGAACCCAGACTTGCAAAGCCAGCTCACTATGCCTTGAAAATCAGCATCCTGTTCCTGGCAGCTTCAGTGTGTACCTACCAATACTGCCTGTCTGCCTTCACCCAGTGATTTATACTGCACCACATAAGTGAACTATCATTTTATTAGCAGCTATCATGATTGGTGACTCCAGGGCAACAGAAGGCAGACAGGCATAGGTGAAGATCAGTAAATCTCAGAGGAAGCGTGTTTGTAATACTGTTCTCCTTTTGCCTCACAGAAGACATAGCCATGACCCAATGTGCAAACAAAGGGATCATGAGAGTGTACCAGGCATGCCCATGCCTGCACCTGTGCCTTGGACGTGAATGGTAGCCTGTTCAATAGTGCAAGAGCTTGCTTTGTTAGTATTTCATATATTGGAAATAAAAGAAGCTTACATCTCTTTCTCTCGCTCTTTAGTCCCCCAGCCCACAGACTAAGCAAGAATTTACCATATTGCTCTAAAAAGAAAAGGGGAGGCTCAGAAGCTCTCTTATTCTTTAAGAGATTTTTAAATGATGGATTGAAAGTGGAGGAGCTAGTAAATCTGCTGGGGTTTGACGGCATAGGTCTGATGATGTCTAAACTGTGAAACTTTGACATTTGTGAATGTCCAGTTAAAGGCAACATTAAAGACAACAGAGGTCTTTTGCTTTTGTGGCTTTGCTTACCAGCTACAGCATCTCATACCGAAACAGGAGGGTTGGGAGGAGAGGAGAAAATCCGTCAGAAATTTAGCAGCTTGAAAAAAAACAACCCAAACGTTTATAATCAGCTTGAAGGCTCAGTGGATTTGTGAAATCGTTTGGGATTAACAGGCTATTGATTGCTAATAAAACAATATTTAGCTTTGTTTGATGAACAGCAATGGAAAAAGGTGTGGGCACCTTGTCAAACAAGACCCATTGAGGGCAGATGATGGGTTAAGTGTGGGGGTCTGAGTGGCAGCGTGGGTGCCTGGTCTTCAAGGAGAACTTGTCAGTTGTTAGTAAGACTGGTGAAAGGAAGGACGCCAGCGCCTGATGGCTGGGGTAGTATTAATGCAAGTTAGCTGACTAATCAGATTGAAAAAGTCTCATGGTATTTATGTCACTTTAATTTTCATCAAACAATTGGAGACGACAGCACTCTATTAAGAAGAGGTTGATCCAGAACTAAAGCTAAATAAATTAGGGTCTCAGTTTAATCAAATTATCCTTCTACTGGCCTTGGATTAACCGAGGGAGACAGCATCCATCTAGGCACTTCTCATTGGCTGGTTTATTTTTCTTTAAAGAAGCTGCTCCAAAGAATGGGAGATGTAGCACTCATGGCTACTACTCATTATACCTCAAGCAAACACCTTTTAAGAAGTGGGAATTAATAATTATCAGGAGAAATTGCAGTTTTATCAATTTGAATTTGCAGGTTTTTCCATTTTTATGTTAGTTTTGTGCAGTTCTAGTTTTCAGAAATGAACTGAAAATGAGGCAAAAATCTGTCAATAAAAAAGCTAAACCAAGAGAACTTGTAAAAAACTGGCTCAAAAATCTTATCTAATGATATCTTGCTTGATTCACAATGGATAGTTTTCTTGCCTTAAAAATCATCTGATTGCACATTTACATTTAGCTATTTTTACTTGCATTATTCATGCAGGGTAAGTCATTCTTTTTCCTCTTTCCTACATGCTTTAGACCTTTGGGAGAAGCCTTTGCAGTAGTTAGATTGTTTCTGAAAAAACAATTTTTCCAAGCTGTCTGGTATCTAATTTAAACAAAGAGACAGTAACTTTCTTTTTGATACTAGTAACATGAAGAAATCATGTGTTTATAGATCCTCTATAAAGATATAACTGACTTGTTGCAGTGAATCTTTCGAAACCTTGAATTCACAACATACTCCCAATGTGTGAGTTCTCAGAATCTTGATGTAAGTCTCTCCAGTTTTCTACATATAGAAACAAAAGTAAAATAGCACATCCTTTGCTGCAAGCAACCAAATTAATTCCAGTTAACTATGAAGTTTATCTTTGAAACATGCAACATGATAGGTACCCCCTCCCATCTTTTTTGGACAAGTAATTTTACAAGAAAAAACACTGTCAGTGGATGTGGTCCTATGCCTGATTTGAGAGTCTTCTTAGAAGGGCAAGTCGTGACAAGACAAGCGGGAATGGCTTTAACCTGACAGAGGGGAGATGGAGATGAGACCTTAGGCAGAAGTTCTTCCTTGTGAGGGTGGTGAGGCCATGACACAGGCTGCACAGAGAAGCTGTGGCTGCCCCATCCAGTGCTCAAGGCCAGGCTGGATGGAGCAACCTGGTCTACTGGAAGGTGTCCCTGTCCATGGCAGGGGATTCGAACTGGGTGAGCTTTATGGCCTTTCCAACCCAAACCAGTCTGGGATTCTATTACTTCTAACTTGCTTTTTTCTGCTTGTGATCACCAATATTGCTCCTCATTCTGCTGGGGGAGTCACAACTCAGGAAAAGTGGACCCTAGAAAATATCACACTCTTCCTCTACTTGCATTTTAGTTCTGCTCTTCAAAGCATTCTTATCATGCCCTTGGAAATTTAGGCACTAAGCAGTAGATCCCTGAAATTGTGATGAAAACTAGCACTAATGCTCTTTTCATTTATGATTTCTAAATTTTTCTTCAGCTCTAATACTGCTATTTTGAGCTCAAACAATTAAACCCTTTATGTTCTGGCACAATACAAGATTCCTGTCTTCTATCTGTTACTCCTCATGAACACGGAGCAGAGCTGGTTCTGGAGAGCTTAACATTCTCAGATGCTCAGCCCCTCACAAGAAGGGCTTTTGGTTCAAAGTAACTCATCTGGGTATTTCCATCCAGGTTTCAGTAAATGCTTAATATCCAATGTTGATGTGACACTAAGTATCTTGTGGATATTTAGAAACAATTTAGTGCCAAATAGTTGCTATTTTGGGTTTGTTTTCAGTGCACAGCCCTCAGAGTTTCACGAGTTTGGCCTGTTAACTGATAGAAACTGCTACTGGTCCTCACTTGCTTTCTTACTGAGAATTAACAGCAACCACATTTTTATGGTTAAAACATGATCTAAGGTTAACATTTCATTTTACTACAAAATGGGATTTCTTTTGTAGTTTATCTTTACAGCCATTTACATCCAGATATTTTCTGCTGTTGAAATACAGATATTGACAGACAGAAAAGTCTGAATTCCTTACAATATTTTCTCTTTGAACACTGGTTTAGCCTTAAGATACTTAGGATTACTTTTTTCTCTTCATTTACCCTTTGGACATTAAACAGCAAATGTAACTCTGAAGATGACTGATTTTCCTAAACCTCTAAGTATTTTATTATTCTTTTAATATTATCTGATGAGTTATCTCAGTTAGATCCCAGAGGTCTATAGCACCTGAAATTGTCCTGCCTTCCTCAAGCTGCTGCATAATGCGCTTCTTACACAGGCACTTCTGCAGGTGCATAAATGTACTTTATCTCAAAGTAGCATCACTTCTTTTTCTACACTGTGGATTTGTTCTAATGGCAGAGACTGATTTTGCTCAATCCTTCACTGAAAATGGATACTTGCAGTATTTGTACCAACAGTGCTATACTTCTGGCTGTACATTCCTGCTGCTTGCTGTTCCTCCAAGCTGCTGACTGAATAAATGCTGAAGTGTACTGGTTTAACCAGCCTGTCTGTCAGGGATTAAACATCAGAGGAAAGATAACAGCCCATCAAATCAGTTTGCTGATCTCATGCAAGAAAGTAGGGGAGAAGGTGATGTTTGTATTTCCTTTGCCTTGCTGACAGGTTGAGAAATGCTGCTTTAATGTTAAAGGAGAGGAAAGAGAGAAAGAATGGAGTGGACTAAAAGTCACCCCTATAACATTGAGTCCCACATTTCGTTGCAGCCCTCTCTTTGCCTTGGCAGCCTCTCCCAGCCTCACTTCAGCTAGAGATCCAGGCCTTTTCTCTCAAGTTTAAACCTACCCCAGCCTTCAGGGTTAGCCCTATACAGGGTTCCCCTGAGCTCTGCGCAGGTGAAAAATGTCTGTCAGTTATTTTCATTCTGATTTTTATTAAGGGGACTATGTCTGAATTCCCCCTTCAGCTGAGAGGGCAATAAAGGTGTAAGGAGTCACTGGCATCAATGATATTTTACTTGCAAAATGTGACGTATCTGTACCTCTTACTGCTGCAGCTAAGCTGTTCATTGCTGTGCAATGTAGGGAAGTAACAGCTTCGAGAACCCCCTCATGGCTACATCCTAAAACCTTACTGAAACAACCACGCTCTGTTGTTAGTCTACTTGCTACAGTTTTCATCATTAATTTAATAAAGCAACACATTTGACAGGAGGACTGAGTGTAAGAGAGTGTTTGCAATCATACGCTGTGCTTTGGGGAGCAACATTCTTGGCACTTGTATGTAGCAGGCCTGGGTTTAGTATTCAAAGAGTGTAGTACAAAACCTGAGACAGTTTGGACTTTCTAGATATATAGAAAATGCTTTTGAAAAGTAGTCTTCAGTTTTGAGTTTGGTTCTACGCATTTCTCTGTTGGTGATCTTGAGTGGTTAAAATTGAACAAATATAACTGACCACAAGAGTGACTAAGAAGTAATTTGGCTATTTAATGTTAAACTTGAAATGCTTTCTCTCTGTTATTTTCTGATTGATTACGCAGGGTAAAGTCATGGCTATTTAATAATAGCATGCTAAAAAATGTGTCATTTGTTTTCTGTGTGTTTACTATTAACATTCCGTCTTTGCTTTTGAATAATGACAAGCACTGTGATCACAAAAAGGAGTGACACAGGTGGAGGATGAAGTTACACATGCTTGGAAATCCTGATGAAACAAAAAGCCCATGAGCGACTGTATTTTGCTTGCAAACACTCTCAAACAGCCTCCCCAGTGTTGTGCTTCCAAATCAGGGGGGAAAAAGTTTGAAATGCAGTAAAAAATAGTAAATAATTGAAATTTCTTCCCCTTGGCGTGGATTATGAAATAGTAATCCATTACATTGCAAATCTTTCTGTACCATGCAAATCCACTTACAAGGATTAGGAGATTGTAACAAAGATGATCATATTTCAAGCAGTACCAGTGTAAGTTAACCTCTTCTCCTGCAGGGTTTCATATGGTCTTCACCTAACATGTTGTATACACTGACCCAAATGAGCGAGTGCTTTGCATTTATGAAGAATCTTAATTCACACTATAATAAAGAAGAAAATTCGGCTACAAGGCTGTGCAGCACATTCAGTCTCTGAGTGGACTCAACAATAGCTGAGAGTGTGCAGTGGAGCAAAGAGTACGCAAACAGTGACCCCTTGCCCCTTTGGTGGGGGAGAATTCTAGTAAAACACAAAGAAGCTGCTGTTTCTGCTTTTGCTGCTATCAGTACAGCATTCCTAACAGAGGCTGTTAAATCTATTTCTGTGATTAGCTGCTTGAGCAAGAGTACAGGAAAAATAGGTATAATTGTTCTGTGTCACTTCTATTCCTTCCATGAAGATAGAAGCATCTGTCTTGCCTCAATTTCTTCTGTACATTCAAGGTATGCAGCATTTGGCCAGCATTTTGCAGTAATTCCAATTCAGTGAGTAGCACTGAGTTGCTGGGTAAGGAAACAACTCCATAAACAGCATTGATTTACATCACTGAGCAGGGTTTGCAGAGTTGGTATTATCTTGTCATACTTCTAGAAGTAATTCTGAATGAATATGGAATTTAAAAATGAAACACAAAGCAGAATTTATGAAGGATTCTGATTTAGTAGCTTTTAGATCCTTTTGCAAACCTGGCACTCTAGTCTTCTCTAATATCAGTTTCCATACTGAGATTTTTTGTCTCCCTTTGGATTTGCCTATTACTAACCATGACTAATCTGGTTAATTAGTACCATACTTAAAAGACTCCTTTGCTAGCCCTGAGAGATAGGAGGGTAAGTGAAAGAGAAAATTAAGACACATGGGACAGATTGACAAGTACAGATCAGAAATCAGAGACTACAATCCAGACAAGTAAATTCAGACTTTACGGTTTTCTCCTTGAATTCTGCATTCCCCCTTCCTTTTTTTTTTCTTTTTCTTTTTTTTTTTTTTTTAACCTTCTTACCATCAATTCAAATCTCAGCAATCTTACACTCAGCAAAGACCACTGAATTTGCACACTAGAACAGACCCTTTGCACGCTGAAACAGAGACTAGAATCTCTAACTTGGTTCCACACCTCTAGAAATGACCACAACCTGTGATAATGATAATGGTGGTGGTCCCTCTGCTGAGCAAAAACAGCTACCATGTACTAACCAGCACATGGTACCTATGCTTATGCTGAGTGCTACCTATTAATCGCTGTTGCAAAGTAAGCCTTTCTAAAATAAATATAGTGTAGAATAGCTTCTTATAAAACATAATATTGGAGATGAAAAGCGAAGAGATTATTATAAGCGAAGAGATTTCTGCCCTGGTGCAGAAAGCATGGTGCCTGGATGCTCCAACATTTTAATTCGGGAGTAGGAGCTGTAGCTTGGTCCCATGGCCTACAGTCCTGGAGCAGCCTGGAGGTTTCCTTCGAAAAAGGAACCTGCTTGATATATCCTAAGGCCACACTGTATTGTGGACCAAAGTGTGGGAAGGGGGGGAGTTTAGCATATCACCTTTTAAAGGACACATCTCCTGAAGTGTACAAAGAATGGGAGGAGTCCCTGCTCGCGGCAAGGGGGTTGGAACTGGATGGTTGTAAGATCTTTCCAACCCAAACTGTTCTGTAATTCTATGGTGTGTGATCTGATCAAAAGCAGCATGAGCAGCAAACAGCGGGAGCGGATTCTGCCCCTTGACTGTGCTATGGGGAGACCACCCCTGCAGTCTTGCACCCAGCTCTGGGGTAACAACACAAGAGGGATGTGGAGCTGCTGGAGAGTCCAGAGGGGACCACGGACATGCAGTGAGGGCTGGAACAGCTCTGCTCTAGAAATAGGCTGGAGAGCCTGGAGAAGAGAAGGCTCCAGGGAGGCCTTAGAGCAGCTCCCAGTGCCCAAAGAGGCTACAGGAAACATGGAGCGGGGCTTTGGACATGTAAGGAAACCTGTAGGGACAAGGCAAGGGGGAATGGCTTCAACCTGACAGAGGGGAGATTGAGATGAGATCTTAGGCCGAAGTTCTTCCCTGTGAGGGTGGAGAGGCCCTGGCACAGGTTGCCCAGAGAAGCTGTGGCTGCCCCATCCCTGGCAGTGTTCAAGGCCAGGTTGGATGGGGCTTGGAGCAACCCGGTGTAGTGGAAGGTGTCCCTGCCTATGCCAGGGGGCTGGAACTGGATGAGCTTTGAGGACCATTCCAACTGAAACCAGACTAGAATTCTATGAAGAGAGGAAACAAAGCAGGTTTGGTAACCTGCTTCAAATGTTAAATATTGTCTTTTTCAGATGACGCTCAAGTTTTGCTATGTAATTTTTTTAAACCACTTTTTAACTTCGGCATTTCCCTCTGTTGCAACAGTCTATCGCTGAACTTTGTTTAAAAGCTGGTAGCCATGTGTTCTTTCTTTTAACTCTCCCATCACAGCCACACTACTTCTGGAAAACAAGAAACCCATCTGCCAGTTGCTTCTCAACTGCACAAGGTACGATTCCATCCGCAAACAGAAATAATCTCTTGTATTTGAGGCTGGCTGAGGGGTGATCCTTTTATAGGTCCGCCTGCTTCTCTCGCTATCAGGCAGTACCGCGGCCTCCTCAGCGAGGGTAACGCTGACGAGGAAGAAAACCCCCACCGGGCTCCACAGCTCAGCCCCACAACATAGCACCGCCCCGGGCCCCCCTCCCCTCACTGCGGGCGTTTGAAACGTAACGGTTGGGGTGGCGCCTTTCACCGCCAGGGGGCGCGCTAGCCCCCAGCCCACCCTTCCGCGCAGACGCCAGCGGGCGGGACGGGGCCGCTGCCCGGAAGTGGCGCACCCGGGGGGGCGGGGCTGCTGCCCGGAAGCGGCGCACGTGGGGCGGTGGCGGGGCAATGGGGACCGAGTGGATATCGGGTGGGTACCGGGGGTTCCCTTTCTCTTCCTTCCTGTTTCCCTTCCCACCTCTGCCACCCCCTCGGCACCGGTCTGTAAGTGTCCGTTGCTGTCGGCTCCACAGGGTCCCCCGTACCGCCCCCCGACGAGGAGATGCCTGAGCTGTCCGACGGCGAGGAGGCTTGGGAGGAGGAAGAGCAGGAGGAGGAAGGCACCACTGAGGGCCTGCGGACCCTCTGCCTTTTCTGCGACAGGTTTGGCAGTCACCCCCGGGCCGCGGTGTGCGCTTCCCACGCTGGGATGAGGTGGGGGTCCTGAGGCGTGGTGGTATCCGTGCAGCTCCTGAGGAGGGGAGCCTGGGGGCCGAGTGCCCACAGCGGCCCGCCGAGGCAGCCGTGTCACGGACATGAATAATACGTTGCTTATATTGGGGTGCTGAAGCCTGCTGGTGTTCTGTGTGGCCTCTTTAGAGACGGAGGGCTGTTAAATCCAGGCAAAACGAGGGAGAGAAGTGCGAAGGGTATCCCCCTCTCCTCTCTCTGAAGCAGCACGAAAGCTTCTCTTCTGAATTCTCTTCATCATCTTTTGCCATCGTAAGGAAATAGATGTTAACTTTTGTTGTGATGCCGCAGACCTCACTGGCCAGCTCTATGTGCAGTTCTTAGATTTTGGGTTAAATGCTGTTCCTGCACTCAAGAAGATTTTGAAAGTTAATAGTGCTTATGGTTTTGTCAAACAGGCTTTGCATTTATTACCTTTTGCTGTAAAATGCTTTTCAAACGAGGTAAAAAGTTTTTTGTGACCAAGTGCCTGTTCATCCTTTCTCAAAGGCAGAAATTATAAGTTCTGAACACATTGCCTAGCAAGTCAGAACAGAGCATAGCAAATGTTTCTAAGTGTGTTCCAACTTCTCAATGTGTTAATACTGCGTGTTTAATAACTTGTTATTTACAGGTTGTTTACTTCTGCTGAAGGTGTGTTCTCCCACTGCAAAGCAGAACATGAATTCAGTGTTTGTGATGTGATCCAGAAACATGGTGAGATTTGTCATGACTCGTCATTTCCTCCCACATACCACCATCCCTAAATAAATTGCAATGATTAGTTTGTTCCTAACTAACTTCCTTGTTGTAGCTGGAGATTCCGTGATTGAACAAGATAAATTATTGCAGAAGAGTGCTTATGTGATATCTTTACGTTGGCAGTTTCCCACATGCTTTATTTTCTAGTAAAGCTCTTGACTAGTAACAAAAATAAGATTGATCTCTGCTGGCTTGTGCTGAGTCGCCACTGTCTGCTTGATACTGCTGATGTATTTTAAGCTCTTTGCAGTCTTGGCTTATGTTCCTTCGGGTCATCACAGGGGAAGGTCTGTCCTCCAATCTCTTATTTCATTCTTTACAAGTGAAGTTTAAGGTTGGCTTTTAATTGAAGCTGTCAGGTATTTAGGCCAAGGTAGTGACTGAAGGAAGAAGGTGCAAATAGGAGGATGTATGTGCAGGGGATTGCTATTTGAAATACTGTTATTTCTGAGCAAGGTTTTAAGCCAGTATTGATCTATATTTCTAATGAGTAGGATCAGTTTCCATTTTATTAAGCAGAATGCTAAAAATACAGACAAAAGGGTTTAACAGCCTAAAATATCATCCGTGTCTGGTAGGAGATAAATATGCTTGTCTTGATGGAGTTGCCTGCCAAATGAATGAAATCCATGTTCGTAGTCCATGTTTTCATGGGTTCCATTCTTAATTTGTTGCAAATGTATTTGTCCTGAGAGTGACAGTTTCCTGGTTTAGTCCTAAGGAGAAGAAAAACACAAATGGCAGACTTCAGATAGGAAGATTGCACTAGTTAATGGCATACAACTCAAGGGTTAACTGGCCAACTGATCAAGTAGTTAGTATTCATATCATTGTAAGATGTGTGCGGTTTTCTGTAGCGTAAACTGTCTCTCTTCCTCATGCCCTCCTTTCTTTTTTTTCAGGACTTGATTTTTATGGATACATTAAACTAATAAACTTTGTTAGATTAAAGGTAGGTGTGTCACGTACTACTCTGTCACTTATGTTTGGAGAAAGGGAAATTAAGGTGCCGATCTATCAGTTTGTCCTTTTTTAGTAACTGTATGGAATTTGTTATTTCTAGAAATAAGAAATCACAGGAATTAAAATAACTATGAATTGGCTTATTTAGATATAAAGTTATTTTAAAGTGTATTTAATTAATGTGAGTTTTGTTCTTTCCAGAAGAGGATGTTCAGACTTGCAAAAACCCCAGGCTGTAGAGTGTCATATTGTTTTGTTAATTTGTCTCAGCCTTTGACTCTGCTGTCTTGCCCTAGTAACAGGTTCGCTTCTTAATAAGTGAAGTTTCTCAGTGCTTGTGTGTGTACTGGTAGAAAAGAGGCCCTTCTGGGGACATGAGCTATCCAGACCCCTACGGCTCTGTTAGTAAGGCCAGCACCTTAAGTCACAGAACCTAAAATTAATCTCTGCTAAAATGATTCCAGAAGCAGGAAAGCTGATGAGAACCTACAGTTTCAAGTTAGGCCTGGTTGTATTTTGTGTAGTCTCTGACTCTGAAGTATGTTCCTTGGTTGTTCCCTGAAAGTTTTGGTTTAGACTTAATAATTATCTTACCTAATTAAGCATTTTTTTTACTTGAATCTTCAAACCCTTAAATCCTCAAATATGCAAAAAATGAAGTTCAGAATGTCCTTTCCTGGCAAAGTATTAACTTGCCAGGTGCAAGCAAGAGAGAATACACAGTTTCTGATGCTTGTCCCTACAGCTCTGTTTGTGTGAAAATGCTTGGCATGAAGAGTATCTTGGCTTTATTGGTTAGCCTGACTGTAAGCTGTAGTTCTGATGCAGGCAAACACCTGAATGAACTTGGTTCCTGATACCAGTTTAATCCTGCAAGTATCCTTCAGTGTCTGTCAGTCTGTTGTACCTTACTGCTCATACTGATCTCCTTGACCCTGTAGTTTCCTGGGGTTTGGGTCTAGCTCATAGGTGTAGTTTTACACTATTCTCTGGTTACTGTGGTTGTAGCGGCAGTCGTCAGAGTCCAACTGGGGAAAAACCTAGTGTCAGAAATATTTCGTTTGTGATCCCCAGAGTGAAATGAAGACACAACCGAGGTCAAGTATTGTAATTAATTTGTTTGTTTGTTATAAAATATTCCCAAAAAGATAGCGATAGGACAGGTCAGAAAAAAAAGGATAGAAATTAAGCAAGAATTCGGAGTGCTGAAGGATAGTCTCCACCATGGATCCAGTGGCATCCCAAGGGTCCTTAGTGATTGTCTTTGGTGGCGGGTGTCCTCTCGTGTCCGTAGTTGTCATCAGAGATGGGGGGATGATAACAGTGGTTGCCTTTACCCCTTTTATTTTGTGTTGGGAGTATTATCTCTATTCTTAATGTCATGTACTGCACATTCCTGGTGGATCATGTGCATCCAGTTTTGTTGGTCTTGCAGCTAGCTCTTCAACTGCACGTCTGTCAGCAAGCCTTGAGATAATGAACAGCACTTCCTCACACCAGTCCTTAAGATAATGGAGTCTTATCTTGGCTCTTCCCGCTCATCTCGCAGACAATAGAGAGTGGAGTCCCATCTCAGCTTCTCATACCAGCCTGTGAGACAACAAACAGCGGAGTCTGGTTTTAGTTCAGTCTCTCACAGCAGAGTGCTAAGTACTGGCTGTCAGAGACAAGATGAAAACCAGTACTTGATTTATTTACTGTTCCCACTAGCCATGCTTTAAAAGTAGTATCTTCCTTAGCCTTTGCTACAAAGCTGCTTAATAATGCCGTGCTTATTTTAATGTGTGGAAGAACAGATTTTTGCCTTGTTTTCTTGAATGAAATTTAAGGTGTTTTCATATAAACATCGTACATTCTGTTCTATTTTTGTCTAGAAACCAACAGGACTATATTTGAGTTCTGTCAGCAGCCCACTGCCCTGGGAAGGAGAGGAATATTTGAAACCAGAGCTAGAAGATGATCTCCTCCTTCAGTTTGGTAAATAAATATGTTTCAGTATGACTGTACTGCTTTGTATGGTAAATGTGGTGTTGGCAGAATTCATGTCGTATAAGCCTTGTCACTGTTACTGACTTACAGCCATGAGAAAGTCCACATAGTAGCTGAAGTCATGACATTAAGTCACACTCTGAAAATTTTACCACATGTCATGTGTTGGCTTTTAGTGATTGAGATTTCTATAGCCCTGTCCTGTTACTTGTATTCACTTATTGTAGATAAGGTATTCACAGTAGAGATGTTGTATGTAATAATTAAGCAGGTCAGAGGGGCACTCCATCCAAACCTAATTGGAAGGTCATTATAGAGTCATAGAATGGTTTGGGTTGGAAGGGAACTTAAAGCTCATCCAGTTCCAACCCCCTGCCACATGCAGGGACACCTTCCACTAGACCAGGTTGCTACAAGCCCCGTCCAGCCTGGCTTTGAACGTTGCCAGGGATGGGGCAGCCACAACTTCTCTGGGCAGCCTGTGCCAGTATCTCCCCAAGCTTCTAAAACTTCTAAATGTAGGCTTTTAAAATAATTTATTAAAAAAATGTATGCTCTAAGTAAGGAGTAATTCCTTTTGAAAATATCTTAATCTCTTACACAGGTCCAACCCAGTGTAAGATACGTAGTTTCATAGAAGAGTTCTGCTTCTTTAGTGGTTCTAGCAAAGTAGAAGCAGCCTTAGTTTCTCTCTCATGATAGTTCATCAGATGGTCTTGGGGGAATTTAGTTTGACTTTTGAACTTATTTTAGCTAACCACGGTTCTTTCACCTTCTTCCTGTCTCATGCTTGATTGTACATCTTTCTTTGACCTAAACCATAAGGTACTTTAGGCTATTTTCTTCTCTTCTAAGCAAACCTTGCTGCATGATCACTGAGATAATGTGTGGTAGAGGACGCTGCTTGGTTATTTAGGGATTTCATGTTCTACTATATCAGCTCCTGCTCAAGCTTGTGTACTTTGGAGATGCTGTTGCAGTTGCTAAAGGGTTATGGGGGGTACGAACTTCAGAAATCTTAATTATCTGTGCTTTGTTCGAGTCCCGTGGTCCAAATAGTCTTTCATTACTGAAAGGAATGAATATGCGGGTTTTGTTTTGTTTTTTAAGAGGTCTTTTGCCCATTAAGCTTCAGTAACTTCTTACTGCATCCAAACCCACAGTAGCACCAATTTATTATGCACTGACATCTGTTAAAATCACCAGCAGAATTTAGCAAGAGGTGAATGGGTCCTAATGCTGAGCCTGGGTTTTGGTAGCAAAAAAGCAGTGTTTCATCTAGATTCACTCTGCTTATGCTCTTTTAAGTTCTGCGTGTTCATAAGCTTTATAAAACACCAAGGAATTTGGTTAAAAAATAGGAGTTACTAATTATTAAGGAATTTTAAATGGATATACTTTCCTGCGTTTTGCTATTACCCTTAACAGCTGTTTTTGTCTCAGAATAATGTAACTGGAAAAATAGAGGCTAGGACTGTAATTAACTAAATTACAGTTTAAACCTAATACCTCTTTTATCAATACTCAAACACTGGTATTTAAAGAAGCTTGAATTCTGGATTTAATTCTGAATTTTTTGTGAATTTAGAGCTCGCTCTTACTGAGTAGTACTGTGATGTGTGGTTCATCCTATCAAATTCAGTGGTACCTCTTGTACACCAGACTAATTTCACAAATCATCCAAATGTAGAAATAGCAACAATGAAAGCATCGTATGTTTATGAGCTGCTGTGAAGCAACACATGACTGGTAGGTGATTTTTTTTCTCTCCATTTTATCAGATATAGAAGATCTTTGTGAACCTGAAAGCGTATTGCCTTGCAATGGCTTAAATGATAGCACAGTGCTCCTTGAAAAATTAAAACATGCAGAACACAGAGCAAGACTTGCAGAAGCAGCCTTGGCTGGAGCACAAGAGGATCTTCAAAAGATGAGGCAAGTGTTGGAACTGAAGTTTTGGTGTTTTAATTTGATGTGTTCTACATGAGATGCTTATGTTTAAAGACCAATAGAAATTCAAAGAAGTGGTAGAATGTAACTGTGGAATAGAACTCATGACTTTTGTTGGGATTGTATGTTTGGCTTTTGTCTTGTGGATCATTAGTAAACATCTTGTAGGCGATTAGTTAAAAGTGCACAAAACTTGCACAGATTGAAAGAGCAAAGTATAATTAGGAAAGCTAAATGACCACATGGACCAGAAACATGTATTTTGCTTCAGACCACTCTGTTTTTCACTTTTCCATTAGTCTTTTAGATGCAAATTTAAACATTAAAGATGTACACCACAGAGAAGAGGGAGGTATTGACAAATTAAATATGTGACTCAACATTTTCAGAAAACGATGATTGTTAGTCATCGAATCCAGTTACAATTTGGAGAAAACCTCAGTGAAATTAAAAACCCAAGTTTTCAGCTACTTGTATTTTCAGTGTCAGGTATGGATTCTGTTAGTAATTTGGTGCACTGCAGTCAGGAATTGGGAGATCCTTATAGCTGTACATGCTACTTCTAAGTCTTGAAGTCTTCAAAATATGGATGATGCTCGTGGATAAAATGGGAGTATAAACTTCTTTTGGGGTCACATACGATTAAGTCATGTACAAACTTGTTATTTCAAGATCACACTGATTGGGCACTGTAGAACTGAAATTGTGTTTAAGAGACTTGGAATAATAATTCATATTCTTTGTGGAGAAGTGGCAAACCCCCTGTTTTGTAAAAGACATTTGAAGTATCATTGTATGTTTTGAGAATAAATGCTTGATGTTACTAGAGACCAAATATACCAAAATAGATTCATGTATTCAGATCTTATCAGCTATGAACAATTATGCCTGTTAAAAAATGAACAGTTTTGTCTTCAGCTGGGTTTAACTTTTTCAAATAATACTTTATAGCTTACAGCAGTTTTTTTATATCTGTGTACATTATGCATTAATTAATCATAAGCAATAAGAATTAAATTTGTTGCTGTACTTGGAAAACTGAGTTTTATTCTGTGTTGTCTCATACTCTTGTTTCCTCTTTCATTTCAAAGAAAGAAAAACTTGTTTCAAGTAAGCAGTTACAATTTCTCTTGAGCTTTAAACTTCAGTCGAGCTTACATATATTTCTTTGTGAGGTTAGTATATCAAATTATCTGGTGTTGTAAAAGGCAGCCTTTAATTTTTCTTTGTCAATACAGGCACTTCAATTCAGCACAGATTGGCTGGCAGTAAAAATAGCCAGATGTAGATGTGAAGAAGCAGCAGAGGTTTTATTTTAGATAGATGAACCTGTTGCATTGAAGTAGTCTACGTGCTGTGATTCGTAGTGACACTGTTCATGCTGGAGGTTACTCCACTGAAAGAGACCCTCAAAGAATGTTTCCTTTCAGGTAAACCTCTGAGAAATAAGTAAATCTTGGAAGTCTGATGTGGAGCAAGAATAGTGTATAGGACCTTAATGTACAGTAACCTTTTTTTATGTTATTTTCTGTCGTTGTCCTGGGTTCAGCTCTAATAGTTATTTTTTTCCTTCTTACTAGCTGGTGCAATTTTGTGGCTTTAGTCTGAGAATAGTGCTGTGGCTTAAACCACGATAGCCATGGCAATAGGTTTATACTGGCATGAAGCAGGCTGGTTGTCTGACTTGCAGAGTTAAAAAAAAAAAAAAAAAATTTAGATCCAAGAGCTTTGAATAGACTTCCAGAATGCTGAGAATTAAAAGGAGTGCAAAGCAGAGACATGTAGCTGGAGGCCTAGTGACCTCTTGTTTCTCCCCCCTCTCCCTCCCCAAATGGTACCAGTGCTATAAATCAGGTCACCTTTAGCATTTGATGTAACTTAGTGATTTAAGAAGACTGTTTATAGATCCTTTTTTTTTGTTTGTTTTTGGTTTTTTGTTATTTTTTAATAAAGAAGCTCTGTCTCTAGAGTTTGGTATTTGTGTGGCATGCAAAGGCTGGAAAAAGTATTGGTTGAATCCATTTTAAATAATTTGAAATTTAAAATCAGTTTTAAATCTTACAAGAGGATAATGATACTTAATTGTATGTTGTAAAATCTGGTTTTTGTAAGTTTACATTTTTTATCATTGTGATATTTATCTAAATGTAAGGAAAAAGCAAACTGTATTGGTAAACAGCAATATTAAAAATAAGATCCAGACCTTACCTGTGTGTCAGCAAAACTAGTGGGTTTCTGATATTGACGAACTTTTAGTATGAATTTCCTTACCACCTTCTTTTTTCCTATCCAAACTAGTTAAGCAGAAAAGTATTTGACATGTCAGGACTGAAATAGTGGTTTGGTTTGATTTTGTTGGTGTTCTGTAAGGATGGTGCTGGTAATGAGATGCTTCCTACAGCTTCTATACATTAAGTTCCTATTTAAGCAAGTATGACCACTGTTTAAGCTGAGCTTTGGCTGCTTTGGAGTCGTCTAGGGTGCAAGTTCTGTTGATGCTGGACTGCAGACCTTGAAGGAATACTGTCTGGCTGGAGCATGTTTGCTTTTTCTCACTTCATTGTGGGTATAATATGAGCTGTTTGGTTATTGTGAAAACACAAAAGCTGGCATACCCCTTGATTTGTGTATTTTGTCAGCAAAACAGCTTTGAGAAATTGAAGAGAACATATGTGTTAGGAATGCAAGGCTGTGAAGGAGCAAAAATAAGCTGCTTGAAATTGAATACATGGGGTTTTAAGCTGAGGTTTGTTTCCACCCAAGTGCTTCAGTTTTAAAGCACTTTGTTCTACCTTCTGCTAGTCATATGGTGGTGTATGGTTTGTAGTTCTTGTGGTTTTTGTATTGAGTCCCTATCTCCCTTACACAGCCTAAATGTCATTCTGACCACTGTGGTACAAGATAATTCCTCCTTAAAACCAGAAATGAATCCTGACTGTTTCAGTGCTGTTTTTTGCTGCTTGGAAGCAGAAAGCATCACTGCAGGGAGAGTGGTGGATGGAGATCCACGTGCAGCAGCCCAGGGGAGTCGGCAGAGGGAGGTTGTGCCTGCTCGAAGAGGGGCCCATTGTTGTCACAGCCCCTCTGCAGCCTGGTCCTTTGACTCTTTGAAGCCCCTTCTGCCCCCCTCATCCTCCCCTCCTTTCCATGATCTCATAAGCGATGTCTCAAGGGTCTATTTCAAACTGATTGCAGGCAATTTGCGCAGGATTTTGTGATGAACGCAGATGTTGGGAGCAGCTTGTCATCCAGTGCCATTGCAAACCTTCAGGAGGATGAGGATGGTGTTTACTTCAGCTCCTATGGGCATTATGGAATACACGAAGAGATGCTTAAGGTTAGAAAGTCATCTCAACTGCATCTTAGTAAGACTAAAGAGGAAAGATGGGATGAAGTGGGCTGTGTGCCCATAAATGTACTGCAGAGCAGCTGCATTTTTAACCCTTGCTATTCATGGTAGGCTTTTTCCTAGTAGTTGGTTGTGAGAATTTTTCAGTTCTATTTCCCTTATGTAAATTCTGTTTACATGAAACATTAGGAACATAAAATTATTTACAGGTATGCTTGAAGATAAAATACCTATAGCACAACCGTACTTAGCCAAAAGCAGCTTTTTCCAGGGTACTTAAAGGATAAACCATGGTACAGTTAGTGAATGTTTTTCTGTAGTTTATATTTTTCTAACAGTTGAAATTTGCTAGGGAAAACCCTTTCCCAAATATTGGGGTTTCCTGTTGCAGTACATAAACAGAAATTGTTGGTGTTTGTACACATTTCAGTATATTGATAACATGACATTGAACAGCTGAAAAAACTGTATGCTCCTTTTGTGTGATAAGTATAGGCAATTAATGCTTCAAACTCTTCAAAGGCAAGCCTGTGTATTCCTTTTTAACTTAGAAACCCAACAAAACAACCAAACACAAAGCCCAGCAACGTATACTTGACGTGCAAATAAAAATCTCTTAATGCTTCCTTTCAGAGGAAGTATCATAGTTGTGAAAATCATGAACAGTTTTATCATTTTAATGCAGAAATAAATTCCTTCCTAATGTAGAGATAAAGTAGGGAGTTGTGAAGTGATTGTGTCCATGCAAGTGGCATATGAAGTTTTCTGCTTTGTAAATAATTTAGTGGCCCCAGTGTAGAAATACACATGAATCTGTTAAGAGTAGCATAACAAAGAGGTTAATTCTGGGGGGCGGAGGAGGGTATTATACTGAAGCGCACACATTTCTGAAGAAGTTGACATGTCCTCAAATGTATAGTCTGGAGAAATATAATTTGTCTTAAAGGTAAATAAGAATTACAGCAGCTTGGTTTTGCAGTGGTGTAAAGGTGTCATTTGAGATATTGTAGGCTATAGGATGAGGCAGCCTTTCCGTTTGCTAATAAATCTTAGAATTCTGTATGTCTGCACAAGGAGATTGGGACAAGATTGTATTTTATTGTTTTTTAGGAATGTTTTTCTGAATGCTTTTAGGACTTTTGATTTTCCTAAGTGTATGGAAACAGTTGCTTTTTATCATTGGTGCAATGCATTTTTTCCTATGTGCTAGGCATGGAGTTTGATTTATTTATTTGTCGACATTATATGAATGCAGAGGCCTGCTATATTGAAATTAGTAAGGAGTCTTGCTGTAAGAATTCCAAGCCTGTTTCTGACACTGTTCGGTTCTTCACCTTTTTTTTTTTCCCTTAGCCCTGGTAGTGATAGGGTGTAATTTCAGTTTTGGTTTTTTTTTTTTTTTTTTTTTTATGGAAGTACTTGGGAGAAAGGGGAAGAGTAGTGTTACTTTACACTGGCTAAATGACTAGTGTTTCCCTTGCTATATTCTTTTGTTCAGTAATTTCTTGACTGCCATCGTAATGATTTTCCTTAGTGTGTTATTTAAAAACAAACCAAAAAAAGCATTACATTGAGAGAGAGAATGATGGTGGTGAATAGAGACACATGAATGACAGTGGCTTACTGGAGCAGCAGTGCATAGAGACAGCAGCCAGAATTGTATTGATTAAGTTGGGGGAATGCTGAGGCAGTGTGAGTGGGCAGGGTGTAAGGCTGAAAGCTTTCCAGCTGACTGCTTTCTGTATTGATGCTGAATGTTCTGATCTTATTTTATTTTTCCTAGACTTTTTTCGGCTGCTTCAGTAAATCCCGTTACATACTGCAGTAGAGGTGAACAGCTAAAAATAGTTGCTCCAAATATATCGTCATAGGAAACCAGTTTCAAGGGTCACATTTTTTTATTGATGTTAATTATTTATAATTTTCAAGTACCATTTTCTAAAATAATCCCTAAGTGTTTCTTTGGGCTCTGTATGTGTGTGAGATATTCCTTCCAAACATAAGGCTGGATTTTAGGCTTTTCAAGCCTTAGAATTATTTGGTTAGTCTCCAGTTTTTTTTTTTTATGAACATTTCCTTTGTTCTTAGTCTCTGTTTTGGATCTTGTTTTTCTAACGAAATAGACTTTGTTCTTTTTTACTAGAGGAATTTCCATTAGTTTCTGTATTGCTTGTACAAATTCTTACCTGCTGTAGGAGAAAAAATATTAAGTGTAAGCAGATGGATTTTACACTTCAGTATCATTTATAGAAGTGTCTCTTCTAGGTGAAAATAGCTGAAAATTTTTCTTAGCTGTAACAGTTGAACTGCAACAGCAATTCCAAACCCTATAGTTGGCTGTCAATTTGTGAACCTGCTGATGCATATTCAATCAGTGTTTTAATAGATTGCCTTGCATTGAGCTATGCTGCTATCTTTCATATACCAAGTTACTGTAAATGTTTAGTTTTATGCTTGAAAACATGCCAGTTTCTTGGGTTGTATTACAGTTATGTTTATTTGTTTATTGTACTGGGCTTTCATAGAATGGACTGTACAGTTTCAATTACTAGCTTGGCATGAGGTTTGCTAATTTACAGTTTGTTCAGAAATAAAAAAAGTTAATCTGTTCTGTAACTTTTTTTTTTTTTGAAGAATCTGTGTGTTGTAGGGTTGTCAGAGAATAAAATGAAACAAATCATTGTATGAGCTCACGACTCCAGTTTTTGTCATTGTAGGGAAGGTGGTTATGTAAAGTCAATGCAGTATTGCCATTCTATTACTGCTCTTCCTGGAAAGTGGTGGAGAGGTATTAAGAACTTTGATACAAAATCAAGCGCAGCAGGTTGGGAAACTGTAAACTAATTTCTTACCTTTCCCCCAGAGGCACAGCTGGCTTATTTGCAGAGAAAATAAACTCTGGAAGAATATTGTATGGGAAGTGTGATTGCAGAGCCCTTATAAGTACAGTAGCCACAAAACAGCTTTAGGCCAAGTTGGAAGGCAAGTTTTTCAGCATTTTTGAACAACATGCTGTGCCTAGGTAGAAAAATTGAGCCCTTTTTTATTCTTTAAATTATAGGATAAAGTGCGTACAGAAAGCTATCGTGACTTCATCTACCAGAACCCACATATTTTCAAGGACAAGGTAGGTGGAATAACTCTGAGAATACAATAATTTCTACTCTTTATTATTTTTTAAGTGGTAGAAATCCTTCAGTCTGGCTACTTCTTAGCTTTGGGAATGGAATACCGCACTGACAAGATTTGATTTAACATCCTCTGGCTTTATGAGGTGGTAGAGTGCTATTCAGCTGTTGGAGAGTGCAGAGTGCTGATAACAGAAGTGCTGATCACTACTGTCAATGGTCTGCGTGCCATGTCGAGATGTTCATTAATTATGTTGGTGGGGTTAAGCTGAGCCTTTCTTGTCCAGTATATTAAGTGAGATCTACCTTAGAGGGCCTCTTTACTAGTAGTAAAGCACAAATTTGTGCCTGATGTAGTACAAACATTTTAGAAGCACTGTGTAGTTAGAACTCTGATGAGTTTGTTGTGATTTAACAGTGAGCAGCCTTCTGTTCTGTATTAGCTTTTCTCTACATGGTGCTTACCATTCTTAAGCTGCATATGGATATTTCTTAATGTGAAACCAGGATGTCTAGGTTTATGGAAGGCTGTCATTGTTGATTTTTATTTTGGTGTTGATTGAGACCTTGTTAGTAAGTCATAAGGCTTCAGAGTAGTTGTGGAACTAATAAAAGTGCACCTATCTGATAATTCCTGAGGAATTATCTGGGAATAGTGCTAAATATGGTTTTGTCCTAGAAGGAATGTATGTCAGGGTAGATAGTGGATACTGTTTGTATGGGATAAGTAGATAGCGCATGCTCTTTGTCTCACCTCAGTTTTCTTTTGGGAGTTTCAGCAGAAAAATAAAAGGAAAATAGTTTTCTTCCATTTTTGCTTCAATCCATGTCACAAGGCTGTTTCTACTGAACGTTTCTAAGTTCTTTAGTTATAATGAGAGAGCAAGCTAAAATGTTGGAAAAACATCATGCTATCAGCTACTTTAAAGATGCAGGTGACAGCACAGGTTGTCAGCTCATCCGACAGAGCAGAAAGATCAATAAAAGAAAGAAAACTTCTGTGGGAGAAATTTAGTTTCACAGATGCCCTTAAAATTGGTAACTGCAGGCTTTTACGGTGTGAGGCTGATCTCAAGTTACATGGAATGTGTGGAAAACCATGGAAACTGGTTTCTGAACTTAGTGTTTTTGCAGCTATTTTGATCAACATCACCTCAAATTCATAATGTACTAGTGTGTTAAGGCTGAGTGAAGAAAAGGATTCTCAATTGCTTGGAGTTCCCAGAAGTTTCCATCTAGGTGACCAGTGACCCACTTAATTTTTTAAGATCATCCAGTTCCACCCCCTGCCATGGGCAGGGATGCCTCACCCTAGACCATGTCACCCAATGCTCTGTACAACCTGACCTTGAACACTGACAGGGATGGAGCACTTAACCACTTCTTTGGGCAACCTGTGCCAGTGCTTTACCACCCTCACAGGAAAGAACTTCTTCCTTATATCTAACCTGAACTTCACCTGTTCAAGTTTAAACCCTTCACCACTTGTCCTGTTGCTACAGTCCCTAATGAAGAGTCCCTCCCCAGCATCCCTATAGGCCCCCTTCATATACTGAAAGGCTGCTATGAGGTCTCCACACAGGTTTTCTCCGGGCTGAACAGCTCCAACTTTCTCAGCCTGTCCTCATACAGGGGGTGCTCCAGCCCCCTGTTCATCCTCATGGCCTCCTTTGGAGTTGCTCCAACTTGATATGCTGTAATGGAGAATATATGGGATTTTTTTTCAGTGATCTGGCTTGGAAGTGACAGTTGTTACATACTTCTGAAGGAACTGTTAAGATGGTTTGCTTAATTTATATATTGTATGATGCTCTCAGAATTATATTAGTGAGTGAAACTTCCAACTTGAGGAAGTTGGCTCTCTTCTGTTAACATTTGATGTCAATTAAAAAAAAAAAAAAGCAAGGAGAAGTCTGATACTGTATTTCCTAGAAGTTCCATATGGTATTCCTGCCTAGAAAACAATGCTTTTTGTGTTTCTGAAAGGACGCTTGTGTGGTGGGTTGGGAAGAGCTTGTTCAAAGGGCAGCATTGGTCATACTAGCTTTGGATGCAAATCTGTAGTATCCCAAAGAGGTGTAATTGCATGGTAACAGATGATAACAGAATATCAAGGCTGCTTATTATGCATACTTTATTCAGAACCAGCCAATTTGTTCTCTCAGTTTTCAAAAGTAATTACCAAACCTTGAATAAATCCTGCTTGTTGTCTTTATTTCAACCTGTCGTATGTACTTGAGATGAGAATAGGACAATTAAACCTAGCAGGAGTGGTTGAGGTGGTCTTACTTGATAAAAGGAAATGTGATCCATTTTAAAGCAAGAGTGTTTTTTGGTGGAAAAAGAATTGGTTAGACGAACTGGTTAGAAAAGCACTACCTGCTGTGCTTATTTTTTTGTTATCGAAGTCTAGGCAGGCATCAGTGCCCTATTGATGCAGAAAGAACCAGTTTTTATACATTGTTCCTACTAAAAGTTCATTGCTGCAATTAATTTAATTGGTGAAAATACCTGACCTCCTGTTTTTCTGAATTTGAAAGACTTTTTTTCTGTTACTAAAAGTAGAGTATCAGTTTTGGTTAGACTGCAGAGAAGGGTGTAGTGCTGTAGTGAGTTATGGTATAGTCAAGTGGCCAGTTCAGGATGCTCCAGGTCTCTGGTGGGAGGCCATATGTGATCACTGCAAGAATCCGATAGCCATAGACCCTTGTCCTTAGGCTAATTGGTGATCATTCTGCTTATCTTTCTGTTCCTCAGATATGTTCCAGCTTGTGTATTTTCTCTCCTCGGCCTTTTTCTCCACTCCTACACCCTGCCTAAAGCCAGATGAGTTCTATCTGGGTTTTTAAGTGACCAGAGCAGCTGTCCAAAGCAGTGTCTGTTTTGGTTTTTTTCCAATTTGTGGTGATTGCTCTCTTCATGCAACTGTATATCAAGATCATTCTTTAACGTAGGTTTATATTTGGTTCTGATTTCCAGCTTTCATGGCTCAGCAATTTTTTTAACTGCCATGGGTAAAGTGTTAGAACAGATGATGCTAAGGGACATGAGATTTCAGCAGCTGCTAAAACATGGGTTTTTACCTTCTACTCCTGGCTAAAGGAGACTTAAGCCTGCGGATTTCTGTAGCCATTGCATATGCGTATGTAACTTGTGAATGAGTTGTAAAATTGACTCCTATTGGAATGTAGCTGCAAAGTGGAACAAATAACTCTGTCCAAAACTTTCATGGCCAACCCCTACACAAGGTGCTATAAAAAAATCATAATGCTCTTTTAGTCTGATTCCAAATTGTAAGTTGCTCTTTCAAGGCAGGACACGGGAGATGATCATGACTTAGCAGAAGCATATAGGTGCAGTTTCAAGCTAAGTATAAGCCTCAGGTAAGGGGCTTGGTCGCAAAGGTTGAAATACCATTCTCACAGCCGTAGTTCATAGCTGTGACTGAAGAATAGGATTTTTAGTTAAGCAGACAATGGGTAACGGGTTAAAACTTAAACAGGGGAAGTTTAGATTGGATATAAGAAAGAAATTCTTTACTGTTAGGGTGGTGAGGCACTGGAATGGGTTACCCAGGGAAGTTGCGAATGCTCCATCGCTGGCAGTGTTCAAGGCCAGGTTGGGCAGAGCCTTGGCTGATATGGTTTAGTGTGAGGTGTCCCTGCCCATGGCAGGGGGGTTGGAACTTGATGATCATAAGGTCCTTTCCAACTCTAACTATTCTATGATTCTATGACACCACTGCAGAAGCTTACTTACACTGTGCTGCCAAGGATAAGCAACTATTTTTATTTATGTTGGCTTAAGAATCATTGTTCTATGTCCAGCATCAGGACATAGAGACTTGTACACCAGGGAAGGTAAGCAGACCTGGTGTGCAGAGCCTGCAAATACTTACTTAGATATTATTTGTCAGGTGGAATTTTAAAGTGCACATGCATGTTTTTGTTGTGCCAAAGCAAGCAAATGCTCAATAGCTCATAAGCTAGAAAGTTTGTCAGAAGGGTATGTTACTGCACTGATACATTTGTAAAATGGGGTTATAATTCTCAAGTGTGGGAGTGATTTGATGAGTTCTTTGGAAAAAAAGAATTAATGTAATAAATGCTGTGAGGACAGCTTTTACTGGATGCTGTGCTAAGGAGGGGCAGTGAAATAAATTTTTGTTTCCAAGAAACTATTTTTATAACCAGTAATTCTGACTATGTTTTCATCTTAGGAGTCTTCTAGTAAGTTTTGCTTACTCTCATTTAGGTCTCTTGTATGGGAAAAGTCTGTCTTCACAGTTCTGATTCTGTTAATGCTTAAATGCTATGAATATTATGAGTGACTACATTGTATTCAGAAAACAGATTTTCATATTTCAGAACATTTTGGGGTTTAGTGCTTAAAATTTTTTAACACATTAGTAAAGTGTAACTATTGTGAGTATAAGTCTAACAGTAAGAATGGTGATGATTGTTGGTGATTCACTGATTAAAATTGCTCAGGTGATAATTTCCTTTTTTTCTTGTCGTGTGACCTTTCAGTTACTGCCCAAATAATTGCTTGTGATAATTTCTCATGTGACTGGATGAATCTGTAACTGGAGCTAGTCCACTCCATTGTCTATCTGTAAAAGGTAGTGGAGGGTGTGGAGTTAGAACTGCAGTTTGATGTGGATATCTCTTTATCATAGAATCATGGAATGGTTTGGGTTGGAAGGGACCTTTAAAGATCATTTAGTTTGAATGTAATAGGACTTGATGCTACCTTTTGTTCCTTCTGTTAGAGTATGGTATCTCACTGATGTAGGAAGACATAGGAAAATCAAGCAACTGAAATAAGATGTTTATTTTTACCCGTTTATTTGTTTCAGGTGGTCTTGGATGTTGGCTGTGGAACTGGAATACTCTCCATGTTTGTTGCCAAAGCAGGTGCAAAGAAAGTGATTGGAGTTGACCAATCTGAAATCATCTATCAGGCCATGGACATCATTAGGTAGGAAAAGTTCCAAGAAAAGAATGGTAAATAGTGCTATAGAAAGTTATTAAAACCAACCAAGCAAAAAAAACCCCAACCAAATGCAAGCCCATTTTAAGAGCATGCACACATACACATGCACGTAGCCTTCAGAGTCACTGAGAAAAGTTTGTTTCCATCAAAGATGTTGAGTGCCGTGTAAACTGTCTTGGAGTAGTATAGGGTGGAAGGGGCTCTGGGAGAGGGTGGGGAGTGCATCTGGTCCATCCTTCTGTGTCAGAGTGAGTCATAGGTAGCCCAGATTCAGCTTGAGAAGATAGTTGCCTCTTCTGTCTAAACTTGTGTTGGAAGTGTCTCATTTGACTAGCCTCATTCTTCTTTTTAAACTAATCATAACTTCCGTTGTTTTAGTCTGTCTGTTACCTCTCATCCAGCCCCTGATAAAAGAGAAGAGGTTGGCTCTGTCTTCTCTCCCCCTTCTAAACAGAGGCAGACATCAGAACACCAGCCTTTAACCATCCTTTCTTCTGGCTGAGCAAAGCTAGTTCTCTCAGCTTCTCCCTCTGTATCATGTGCTCGAGCATCCCATCACCTTGATGTCCTTCACTGGACTTTCTTTGATATGTCAATGTCTTTCTTGTGCTTGGGAGCCCACAGCTGGCCACTGTGCTTCCAGATGCAGTGTTGTAAGTGACAAACTGAGGTGAGGTGAAAGCTCACTTTCCTTGATGTGCTGCTGCCCTCTTGCGTATCTGACAGTAGATGCCTTTTGCTGCAAGGAGTCCACTGCTGACTTATGTTCAACTTATTTACCAGGCCCCTTATCAGAGCAGGAACAGTTAGCAGAGCTGATTTCTGATCAGCAAGAGCCCATCTGTGCTGTTTCCTGGGTTATTCCCACTGAGGTGCAAGTCTGCACCTTTGCCTTTGGATCTCCTAAATTCCTGTCAGACCTTATCTACAGTCTGAGGTCCCTCTAAATAGCAGCCCTACCCTCTAGCATATCGAGTGCTTTCTGCTAATTGAGCATTAACCGCAGACTTGCTCAGGGTTAATTCTGTCCTGTTAGGTCACTGGTAAGAGTGTTAGTTGGTATCAGAAATAGCACTGAACCCTGAAAGACACCTCTGGTACTTGGCTGCCAGTTAAACTTTGGACTCCTTCTCTCACTTCTCGTGATCCTTATGGTCTAGGCAGCTTTCTTCCCATCTGATGGTTCATGTATTCACTCTGCATTTCACTAATGTACCTGTAGAGGATGTTAAGGGTGACTGTGAGTACATGTAAAAATGAAACAATGACACCTGAAAACTTAAAAAGTATTTCCTAGCATGAGGTAGCAGAAAGGTAAGTGTAAATGTGTACTGTTAATGCCTGAGGCATTTAGTGCTTTTTGTTGTGGTTGTTTTTGTAAGAGCAGCTGTGGAAACAAAAGTCAGGTAAATACTGAAGAATTTGAGAGTGACAGCTTTTATCCAAGCTGATGTACAGAAATAATGTTGTCTTTGTAGAATTTTTGAGTTAGATACCACTTCACAGTGGAGATGCAACACTACATGCTTGGATCCTGTAAACTTACACTATTAAATATATACCTGTTTAAGAAAAGTACCATGTTAAATATTGGGTGCAAGTTAGACTCAAATGCTTTTGGCACAAGAACTTGTTCTCTGAAGAGAACTTTTCTCAGGAATCCTTGACATTTCTAGAACAGTCACAAATGTGAAATAGTGTTTTATTTCTAATGTCCTAGATGACAAAGTTAAGATTGTTCATTCCTTTAAACAAGTGCACAGAAAGTCCTTTATGTGTTATTTATACTTGGAGGATAGAAGTATGAGCCAACATGTATTACACTTGGTGAGGCCTTTAAGAAAAGCAACAAATCAAAACTCTTAAACCATTAAGAGTGATGAATTGCCACTTGGAGTACACAGTGAACCATCAGTGTAAGGTACACCTTGATATATGTCTTCTGCTTTAAAAGATTCAATTCACATTAAAGTCTTATGTTCATATCAAAATTATTTATATTTGGTTTGTTAAATCTCCTTTTCCTAAAGGAATAAAGCTGACAAACCTGTAACAGAGTAACAAATATTTCTTGGAATACTAAACAACTGTGTAGCTTGAAACTCTATTGCAGTGTGCGTCCAGTGATTCCAGTGTGTGCCCAAAAGAGGTTTTGTGCCTCCCAGAATTCAGAATAATTTCTAGCATGTTCATAACTAGAAACAGAGCAACCCATGTGTATAAGTGAACTGGAATAAGTGCCTGAGTGACATGATTATTTCCCAAGGTTACACAACAAACTTACCTGCAACTAAATGCTTGCCTTTTTCTAACTATGAGTGTCTGCCCATAAAATTTCCAGCACAGTGAATGAGTTGATTTTTGTCATTCATCACTGTTATGCTAGAATAGAAAGTTGAATTATCCTTCCTAAATAGCATCTGATCAGTTTATCCTGCAGTGTAAACTACATAGGTTTGTTCAGGGCTTTTTAATACCTTACAACTGAAAACAAGTATGTAATGATTTTGTTTCCTCTCTTATGTTTTAAATTATGTCCTTGTGTGTGGTCATCTAGGAAGTTGTCCTGGAATCTCTTTTTGTCCTTGAAATATGGTTGTGGGGATGGCTCTTCAGCATTTTATTTCTCCTTGGAACTTCAGGGTTTACTTATGTTTACTGCATTATCTATGATATTAGTGATAAAATGCTACTCTTCTGTCAGAAAACTGTCTCCTGTAGAGTGTTTAATTGATCTTTCCAGCAGCCCACACATTCAAGGTAACCCTTTGACCTTTCCTTCTCTTCATTCTGGTCGGTTTCCCATTGTCTTCTACATTGAATTTTTAATGTGATTACCAGTCTGCACATTCAACATTCTGTTGAAAGCCAGCCTGAATGTGAGAGTAAGATATCAGGATAGGGAGGGAAGGGGCAGAGATAAGATCTGCCGTAGAAAAATAAATTTATTGGGTGTAAATACATTTCTGCCATCACTTAGAATAGCTATTGTGATAATGGTATGTGCAAGGCAGACTAATATGGTTTGCCAAGAAAAAAATACTGTATTTCAAGCATTTACCTATTTAATAATTTCCCTGTCATGCAGTTTTTGTTTAAAAAGGTGTAGTCATATCATAATACCTTCGTCTTTACACAGGATGGTGGTACTATTACTTGCATATGAGGTGTAATACCTGATGACTGCAGTTACTAAACATTGCAGATGATTTTGCCACAATAACAGTGGGAAGGTTGCCTTTATTGTGGAATAGCTGTAATACTAATCTAGAGAGAATGTTTGTTCACAGTGACTTTGCTAGTTTTAAATAAAAAAAACAAGTTGTGTTAAACAGCTTTGTAAGGAAGTTAATTTCTATTGCTATCCTAGTGTGATGGGTAGTCCCTAATTACTATAGACTTCAGGGGTCAATGAAGGAGAACTGTGAACAAGGGACTCTGAACAGAAGTGTAATTTTAAGTTGTCTTTTTTTCTATTTTCCTGGTTTCTGAAGTTTACATACTTGCACACACAGCATGTTGGAGGTATACAGGTCTATTCTCTGCCACTTCTGCCCGGCACTAAATCTGCTGTAGTTTTTTGGCTACTCAGAATCATTCCCTCTGAAATATAACTGAGTTAAAAAAATTATTGAGGGGAGAAAGGCAAAATATAGACATCATTCTATCTCTCTTGACAGCGTGAATTGGAAATAGAAACTAATTTTTTGATGTTGTGACTTGCAGATTAAATAAGCTTGAAAATATCATTACATTAGTCAAAGGAAGAGTTGAAGAAGTAGATCTGCCTTTGGAAAAAGTGGATGTGATAATATCTGAATGGATGGTAAGGTGCATGAATATTCCTTTCAGGACATAATTGTTTTCAGGAAAACTTGTGATTTTTTGTTTGTTTTTTTTTTTCTTCATGTGAAAATGATTCTTTAAGCTTTGCTATTTTTTAACCAAAAATGTATCATGCTTGCAACAGTGTCCTTGACAGTGTGTGAGAAGTGATAATGGTATGGATTATGTGGTGCTGGGGTACAATTCTTGATCTCTTCTGTTCAAGTCAAGGTTCTCTAAGTACAGTTGAGCTCTTTTGGGTACAGCAGTAAGTTTCTGTTAAGTAGTAGTTAGTATGCCAGTCTACACAGTACTGTATGCCTCAGTAATACTATTGTAGCTGCTCAGGTGAAAGTAATGGAGAAATATTGTAGTCATCTAGCTCAATCATTCTGATGAGTAAAATACCTTTATTCTGCAAAGACAGCTAAAGACTATCGTGACTGTGTGAATAATGGGATAAGGAGGTGAGGAGCATACACACTGGGAAATGTGCAAATACATCTAGAGCCTGAAAACAGCATTACTATTCAATGCAGTTTTTTAGTATAAAAATGGAGTAACTGATTTTAAAAGCACATAATGAAGATGATGGCTAACAGGAAACAGTGTGTAGATGAGCCATTTCCTGGAATCTATTGGATTTCAGCTGTTTGCCTGTTAGTTTTCTTTCATATTTTGGATAGCTGAGGGAACTGGGGGAGGTTAGGCTGGAGAAGAGAGTGCTCAGGGAGGACTTTATTGCTTTCTGCAACTACCTGAAAGGAAGATGGAGCCAGGAGGTGGCTGGTCTCTTCTTCCGAGTAACAATTTGATAGGACGAGGAAACAACCTCAAGCTGCACCAGGTGAGATTTAGACTGTATATTAGGAACAATTTCTTCATCGAGAGGGTGATCAGGCATCTGAACAGGCTGCCCAGGGTAGTGATGGAGTCACCATCCCTGGAAGTCACAAATCTTGGCATGGTTTAGTGGTGGACTTGGCAGTGCTGGGGTAAAGGTTGGACCTGATGATCTTAAAGGTCTTTTCCAACCTAGTTGATTCTACGATTCTGAGACTGTTAAGCAGTTTTGCTTGTTACCTGCCATTGATCCTAAGGAAGAAATCTGTGGGGCAAGACCCAGTGCCAGGCTGAACTTTGTAGTGACTGATCAAGCCTGCTTCCTATCAAATATACAGTAAGATACACCCCTTGTGATGTTTTTTCAGGACTTCTGTTATTCCTCCTGATAGTCTCCTCATGTTGCAGACCTTCAAAAAACACTTCAAAATATGTTGGTGTTTTTTTCATGCTAGTTCCCACTGTTTGGACTTCATGAAGAATTCTTTTGTCCTTGAAATTTAAAATTGGTGATGGAAACTTACATTCTAAATCACTTGGGGGTTTGTTTGTTTGTTTTTGTAGCTGTTGTACAAACTCTGTCTCTTCTACTATATACAAAAGCCTTTTATAGAGTGGTCACATGTCCAGTATGGATCACAGAATGATAGCATGATTTGGGTTGGAAGAGACCTTAAGGATTGTCTGGTTCCAGGATCCATATCTATCTTAACTAGCTTTCAGGTAAAGGTGGAAATGAATTGATTGATTTGTTTTTTCTGTGAGCTTTTTATAGTATGTATTTCAGTGAGGTGGAAAGCTGCAAAAGTTTTTCCTCCTACTATAACGAATCTTATTTGAAACATGAACTTCATTTGGTGTTGAGGTCACTAGTTTTAAGGAAGGATTCAGCCACTGGCTTGAACTGTGGGTTTAAAAAATAGTTCATTATAGTTGGTGATTTCTGACAGGATAGTGACTTCACTAGAAATGTAAATATAGTTCCATCAGGGCAACTGCTAATCGGTTGCGCACCAAGAGTAACATTCCCAAAAATGTTATTTCTCATTCTGCAGCCCAAGATTCGCTTTTAAAAGACGCTTGGGGGCTGAAGAGCTTAAGTTGTGTTGTAAGTCAGTGCCTCTCAGGTGAAGTAAAGGATTTCAAAAGCAGCTCTTGTTAGAAAAGAAGTACAGAGTGTTCCATGTTTGCCATTTGTGTGCTAATTTACCTTGTAATGTCATAATTATACAGACATGTGCATTTCACTTAATTAGGTATTCCAAATATTTAGGAATGTTAGCATTTTTATAGGTTGCTGCAGTACAGAGATAAAGAGGACAATGCTGTGGAAGTAAGATTAATAGCCAGACGGTGTACACACTGTTTCTGCACTGTCCAGAAAGAATATTATATTGCCTAGATGCAAATGAAGATCCTTCTTTGTCTGGCTTTCTTGTGTGAGTTTGCTTTTCCTTTCCTTTCCCTTCCCTTCCCTACATGATACTGACCAGTGTGAAATGTTTTGTTAATATCTGAACCTAAGTACTTGAAAATGTTGCAAATGTGAAGCATAAGAGCAAAAAAGAGTATGTCAGATTTTAGCTCTTTATTTAAAGAATCTGCGTGGATTAGTAGGAAAATTCTAATGGGAATACTGTTCTTTTTGTGACAAAATATGGAAAGTTGCTGTTCAGAAAACAAACTGCTTTTAGATTAGTAAACATCAGACCCTTTTGTGGAGCCATAGCTCTGTTTTGCTTGGTACAGAGCAATGTTTAATACCAGTGCACCAGTGCACTGTAGGCTGCTTTTCTTTTTCTTTTTATTTTCCTTCCCCCCCCCCCCCCTTCTTTAGACCTGTGTCTGAAGCATCAGAAAATTAAATGCAAGTGTGAATCAACAGAGAGGAAAAATACTGCATCCCCCACAAATGTTTCTAGAACAGGCTTTTTGAGAAAGATGGCGCATAGAACAGAGTACTGTGAAAGGTGCAGTGTTGCATTAAGAGCCTCTCCAATGTAGTGGTTTCTGATCCGTTCTCATAATAGTGTGATCTGTGATTTGCACAGACTGCTTTGTTGTGCCTACTTCTTTCATTTTTTAAAATTTGTTCCCTCTAAATGTGCAAATGGGAGAAGCATCTTAAATATTACACAGCAGATAGGGCAGTATGAGTGTGTGTATACATGGAGTCAAATAATATTTTGCATATGTACTTGTCACCTTCCAAAATAGTAATTTCCATTTTAAATTCATCTGGATATGGATTTGTCATGTTCCAGGTTTAGTGGCTGGATGATGAGCAACTCTCATCTCTGAGTTTATTAAAGCCTATGAGAGAAACTAGCAGTGATCTTTTAATATAAAGACATAAATGCATTGTTTGAGACAACTAAGTATGTGCGTTTGACACTTAAAATCGGATGATAAGCCCGAGGTCTGTGTGATTGTGTGGGTAAAACCGAATGTCATGGTTTAAGCTGTTGAGAAAGACAGTGGAAGGTGTGATGAGCTGTGAGCTGTTGCTGTTCTTTGATGTCCAAAATGTATATTGTTGAAGTTTGAGGGCCTGTTGGACTACTGAAGAGCCAGGTAAAGGCACGTGTTTAGACTTTTTCTCCCCAAGACAGCTCTGCATTTCTTGCAGCAAAACGTTGGTGAAGTGCACAGCCTGGCACATGAGCTTCTTGTGTGCTGTGGCCCAGCAGCGCACAGTGGAGCAGGTGGGCCAAAGAGCAACTTCGCCCAGTGAATCACATTGCCTTCAGAAAGAACACAGGAATGGCCAACTAATAGCCTGTTCTCTTAACCAAACTGATTCTATAAGTAGAAAGTCTTCCAATTCTTTAAGAAAGGTTGTTTGAATGCAAGAATGGATGCATTTTATGTCAGATCTCGCTGCTGGCCTTATTTTGTGGAGGTTTCCCTGTCCAAGGTCATTTGATACTCTGTAGCAGGACTATAAGCTTCTGATGCAACATCTTGCTTGGTTGCCTGTAGCTCTGATGTGTGAAACTTTTGAAAGCCTTAGTTTGTGGAGCTACAAATTACTGTTAGTGGTTACAGGTAGCTGCCTCTAACATTTTTCTGCTTGTCTGCTCCTAGAGTGTCTTCAAGCAAATGTCTTATTTTCTTACTCAAACTGCAGACTTAAAATGAATGTTGTTTCTGAGCAAAGGCACACCTGTTTGTGTGCACTGCCTCATGGCAATCTTAGCTGCAAATCGTTTCTGAACACACATCAGTGATTTCTTTGCACCTTGGTGTAAGAGATGAAATCCCATGTCAAGTGACTTGGCCTGAAAACAGTTTGCAAATTCTCAGATTTCATAAGGGGTTTAGTATTTTGACTTGGATATGCTGCTGTTTTTAAGGGTGATGGGAAAGTCCTGGGAAGATGGATACACCATAGACTTGTTCTCAGTTAGGATCACATTTACACATTCTCCCTAGAAACAGTAAATTTTAAGAAACAATACTTTTACTGTATTTAGAATAATTTTACGTACAGCATGTAAGTTTGAAATGAGAGCTGCTGTGCAAAGTGCTGAAGCTAGTTTTTGATTAAATTGAACACTGGAGAGGAAAAGATTTGCCATAAACATGCCAAGGTGGCTGTGTTAGTGCACATGGATTTTGGTAATGTAATTGTAAACTTCATGGACTGCTTATTGAAAGGGTGCCTGCAGAAAAAAAACAAAGTGGATGTAATGCTTTTCTGTAATGTTCTTACCCAGCTGCATCTGTGTTGCAGGTTTTTTTCTCTCTGCTTTCCCTTCCTTTCTCTAACTACAACTGTAAAGCAAGAGATCGAGTTTAATTCACTTGAAAATTATCTCCATTATTCTTGCTTCTAAGGAGAAAGTTGTCTGAGGTCGTCATCTCAAATATGTTTCTTGAGTACTGTACACACTCAGGAATTGCTCTTTAACGCAGTGCTTTATAGTACTGAATATGCAGTAAAGTTTTACACAAGGGAAAGAGGTGGACTCCAAGTTAAAATAAACCAATCCAGTACTCTTGTCTCCTAATCATATCATTGCTCAGGCAGCTAATTTATTTCTTTTTCCTCCCCCCCCCCCCTTTTTTTTTCTTTTGTTAGATAATTCTAAAGTAATACCAGGATGGGCTGTGAATGGGAATTACTCAGGATCTAGAGAAAAGGACTAGGAAGTGAGCATGTCTGAAACACTGTAACTATCATTTCTTCCTCCTTTTCCCTATTTCTATGACAGATATATGATGCTGGCTTTCTTTGAACACTTACTAATCTTTCTGTAGTCGTAATATTCTCTATTGTTTCTGTTATTATTTGGAGGTGCATTAATATAAGTGTTCTGTAACAGCAATAATTTACAATTTTATGTGGAAAAATGGAACTTTGCTTTTTAGTTTTTTTAACAATGCTCTGTAAAAAGCATATGATGTAGCTGAATGCTTTAATTTCTTTTCTTCAAAATGGGTTCCTTGCAATAATTATTTTTTCCCAACACCAATAATGGGTATCACCTTTCTGGTTTTCAGATCTTCCCATTTGTTGTTCTTACTCATACTTAAGAGCACAACAGGGTGTGCATAATAACAAAGTCAAGCTGTGATTTTGAAATGTGTGGGCTTGCTCTGTCAGTAATGATTATTTCCATTTTTTTCTTTTCTAATTAAATCATAGAATCATAGACTAGTTAGGGTTGGAAAGGACCTTAAGATCATCTAGTTCCAACCCCCTGCCATGGGCAGGGACACCTCCCACTAAACC